>JASFXZ010000108.1:0-300413 GCA_032209605.1 Mactromeris polynyma | reverse complement strand
ACTGACTCTGACTGACTCTGACTGACTCTGGCTGATAGTTGTAGTGATAGTGACAAGACATGGTTTACATGCTCTGTTTTAAACTGTGATTTAAATTAATAAATTAAATTTAAGGATATTATAATTTATACCAGAAGAAAGGAAATTCAATCAGCTATGCTGTGAATTTATTGGTTGTGCAGAATAATATTCTGTTTAGATGAATTTTGTGTGTATTGCATATCTGATATGGAATTAACTCATGTATGAATGTACGTGTGTATTGTGTAGACACAGTGGACAGTGGTCATCGATGTGTATTGGATTTTAGGGTGCAACGGGTGTGACTGGGAGTGTTTATATCGTTGTGTAGACTGGACACATAAACAGAAAGCAGTGGCAAAGCTGTACTTGTTTGTGGTCTGGACTAATTATTGTGCAAAATTTGGATAGTGCATTGGAACAAAGACGAACACATCGGAATTGACATTGTTCAGTACCGGGCTAAAATTTGAGGTTTTCATCTCCATCTTCGACTACATTCAAGACCACCAACATTTGGTAAATACAATCCGTATACTTCTGGTACTGACATTCATTTGCGCAGCTTTGTGTGTGGGGTCTACGTGCTGTGGTGTTTCCTGTCTCTTCATGCTGTTATAAGCTCGCAGACTTTTTTTGTGGACAACTATGTATCTTCAGACGTCCCACGATGTATGTTTGAGACACCTCTAGTGTATGCGAGGGGGACATTACCTATTGCTTGTGGGTGTATTAGTATGTTGTATCCATCATAATAATGCTAGTCGGATATTGCTACTGTCTTCGGATGTGGAGCTTAACCCTGGGCCCACCGAAGATACACAGCTTATACTAGATGCTATGACCAATGTCCAATATACTCACCGGTGTCAAGTCTGATTTGAATGACATGAAGTCTGAACTATCTTCGATCAAATTAAATGTGTCTAAACTGAAAGAAAGTCAGTATATGACTAAAGTATCACTAAATGATATGCATACGCGTATATGTGACATAGAATACAATAATGAAAGTTTAGAAAGTGACATCCGAGAGTTATATGTACATGATGAAATCACTTATGACCGAATCGAAGTTATTGAGAAGCAATTACTTATTAGCGAATCATGAAGACTGAAATGTTCCCTAGACTATTTGGCCTAGAAGAATGTGAAAATGAAGATCTAAGTTTGGAAAGCCATATAAATAAATCCATTTTCTCTCTGACATTGCCAGAAGATAATATTGATATTAACTCTATAAAATCCGCGAGAAGAGTTGGTCAAATTGGCGAGAGTCCAAGACTAGTAATATCCAACTTTAAAGAATCCCAGGATAAATTTAATCTATTTAGATATCGTAACAAGCTCAGAGAACAGGGAATACGTATTTCGAATGATTTATCTTATCTACAACGACAGAAGCTGAATGAACTGAACAGTAGGGGTATGCATGGTTACTGCAAAGCGGGGAAGCTGGTTACATATGAGAAGGAATCGTCTAACAATAAAACTCACGCTGAATCTAGGGTGTCCAAGCGTGCAGTTCGATCTAGTTATGCAGATGTTACAAGCGGCAGAAATTACATGGGCATGGATATTAACAATTCTACTAGTATCTCTAACGCAGGATCACCGAAAGCTAGTTCTTCCAACCAGAGGCATTCCGAGAATAACATATAGGATAGTGGCCGAAGCTCTTCACAGAAATTGAAACTCTTGTCATGGAACATTGAAGGACAAAAATCTAAACTGTTAAACTATGAAATCAGTAGTTTTATATATGATCATGATGGTGTATGTATTCAGGAAACATGGGACTCTGATAACTGCAATCATGTATGTCCATGTTTCAAGAGTTTGATATTCGTACATGTAATGCTAGGAAATCATTTGCGGGAGGCAGATCCATGTGTGGCATTGTGGTAATGATAAAAAGCCATTTGAATAGATTTGTTTCACGAATTTGTGATACATTTGGTATTATGATACTATTTGATAAATCACTATTTCATTTAGACAGAGATGTATTGTTAATATCGCTGTATGCTCCACCTGGAAATTCTTCTTTTTATTTTGATATAACTTACTCATGTTTGCAACGACCTGAATATTTGATATCGGATAATAATTTGTCAAGGTTTGAATTGCTAATTTGTGGAGATTTTAAAGCCCGGACAGGGAAATTGGCAGACTTTATAACATATGTTGATATACCCGTTTTTCAGGATGTATTCTTGGGGAAAGTATCTTATTAACTTTTGTAAAGCATACTCTTGTTACGTTCTTAATGGGCGATGTCTGACCGAGAATACTGATGAGTCTTATAAAAATTTCACCTTTATAAACCAAAATCGATCCAGTGTTATTGATTACTGGTTAGCATCTAAATCTATTTTGGATATTGCATTAGATTTTAGAGTTATAGATAGAGCGGAAAGCCCGCATTTTCCAATGTGTGTGTTGTTGAATACTGCTATTGAGCAGACAGTTAATGCTAATGTTACTCATGTTAAACGCTTTAAACAAAATGAAGTTACAAAAGGTGATTATATTGCAGCGCTCGCTGAGGGCACAAATAGTGGTATGTTCCAATATTTAGAGTCTTGTTAAACCATGATGTCAATGTAGATGTTATAGTAGATGAGCTCGAAAAGGTGGTAGAACAATGTAGTAGGGAATTAATATATACAGCCAAACCAGGAACAGTTATTTACGGTAACAAGGATTGGTTCGATATAGACTGCAAGAAAGCGAAACGAGACTTTAGGTTTTAAATTTTTATTTGCGGATCATTAAAAGTGATTATTGAAAACTGGACTAATTTCAAAACAGGAATGGCGAGAAATAGTGATTATTGCATACATGGTATTCCGGTACAAAATTTGTTTCTGAGCGGGAAAATACCAAAGGTGAAAACGGGACTTTTGTGGATGTTACTCGTAAAAAATTTGAACGTGGATCATTAGACACTAAAATGTTGCACATGTTTGATCAGCTTATGTGCATCAAGACCGAATAGATAAGTTACAGCAGAAGTATGTATAATTTTCAACCGTCTCTATGTAATGTCAACGAAAAACTTTCCCAAGTAATTGAGACAACAAATACGCAAACAGATTTTATGCAAATGTTAGCCTACAAATCTATTGATATGGAAGCGAGATCTAGGCGCAATAACCTGATAATAAGAGTAGAAAACTGTTTTGCACTGATTAGAGGCTTTTTAAGGAACCACCTGGACATAGACCCACGCAACATGTATCTTGCCAGGGTACATAGGCTAGGAATGCGAGACCGTCGGAGACAATATCAGAACAGACCAATAGTACTCAATTTCCGTGATTTTTGTGACATTGAGCTTATTATGAGTCGGGTACGATCGCTCAAATGTACGCCTTTCTCAATTGATTATGACTTCCCAGAGAAATTCAGGAAGCGCGTAGCCGCTTATGGCCAGAGTACAGGAGGCTTAAACAACAAAACCCAGTGTCAAAGGTAATCATAGTCTACCCAGCAAAGCTCATTCAGGATGACAAATTAGTGCGAGATGAAATGCCAGAGTGGAATAAATATATAAGGGGTAGTAGGACAGATCAACTCAGTCAAATAAACTTTGATTATGTTCAGCAAAGTTTACTACATCACCTGAGAGGTATCCAATATGGGGTGAGACTCCACAATATGATATGTCCAGAGTATCGAATAACATATCTCAAAGATACCATTCACAACCCAACTATGCTAATAAAAGTGATACCAACCAACACATGACAATTCAAGCATCTATGCAACAACAATGTAGTGACTTACCAGTAATGACATCCGTGAGTTCATCAAGTCGTAATCGGTCAGCGTCCAATCAGTACTCCGATAATATAGCAACAAATGTGCCTAATTACATGCTATCTGAGAATTATGCGGACTCCCAAGACACGGATAATTCAGAAAATTGTGCAAACATGGATATAAACGTGAATACCGACGACTGTGATTTAGCACCACAAGTTATTCATATCCAACATATTCATTCAAAGGAATCACCAAAGAAATCATCAACTGTACATCCAAGCAACAACACGAAGAGCAAAGAGGCCAAAGCCAAAATGCCGCCACCAGCTACGCCGCAGTCGACTAATACACACATGGTAAATATAGCGAAAAAGTGCAAACAAACACATCTCTTCAAAACAACAATGAACAAACCTATGTGAAATCAATAGCAAGTGACTCGGATACGGATACATACACAAACACACCATTACGTGGAAGTGCACGAGCATCACGATCTATCGTACGATCGAAAAAACGTTCACAATCAGCTGTTCCGTACCGACGAAAAAATCCGACCTAAAATCCAATACACATCGATGACCACTGTCCACTGTGTCTACACAATACACAAGTACATTTATACATGAGTTAATCCCATATCAGATATGCAATATACACAAAATTCATCTAAATAGAGTATTATTCTGCACAACCAATAAATTCACAGCATAGCTGATTTAATTTCCTTTCTTCTGGTATAAATTATAATATCCTTAAATTTAATTTATTAATTTAAATCACAGTTTAAAACAAAGCATGTAAACCATGTCTTGTCACTATCACTACAACTATCAGTCATAGTCAGTCGGAGTCAGTCGGAGTCAGTCGGAGTCAGTCGGAGTCAGTCGGAGTCAGTCGGTGTCAGTCGGAGTCAGTCGGAGTCAGTCGGAGTCAGTCGGAGCCAGTCGGAGCCAGTCGGGGTCAGCATAAGCCGTAGATTTAGATGAAAGTATACACATATATATATATTTCAATAGTTGGCATCAAGACGACCAAAATGATGTATTACTTGACATATTTTCGTGAAAAAAGTTGTCGCTAAAAATCACGTAAGGGGGACCCTTGATAGAATTTCATTTTTTGGATAAAAAATATTTCTCTCCGATTTTGCTCATTTTCTCAGGACGAAAATGTCTTCAGCTATAAATGTTTGTCGAGGTTTTAGTAAATTTATATCTTCGAAAAAAGAATTGCCTCTCCGATTAACCTAATTAACCAATAGTCAGTCAGAGTCCGTCAGAGTCCGTCAGAGTCCGTCAGAGTCCGTCAGAGTCAGTCAGAGCCACTCAGAGCCACTCAGAGTCAGTCAGAGCCAGTCAGAGTCAGTCAGAGCCAGTCGGAGTCACTCGGAGTCAGTCGGAGTCAGTCGGAATCATTCAGAGTCAGTCAGAGTCAGTCAGAGTCAGTCGGAGTCAGTCGGAGTCAGTCGGAGTCACTCGGAGTCAGTCGGAATCATTCAGAGTCAGTCAGAGTCAGTCAGAGTCAGTCAGAGTCAGTCATAATCAGTCAGAGTCAGTCAGAGTCTGTCAGTGTCTGTCAGTGTCTGTCAGTGTCTGTCAGTGTCAGTCAGAGTCAGCATAAGCCGTAGATTGAAATGACCAATGGGATTAAGTGTATGCGGCATGTGAAGTGTTCGCTTATCACAAACGGTCGCTGAAAAACATGCTACCGCAAATTTGATTGTAACTATTTTGCAACACTGCATACTATTTCTCTTGTATATTATGCTTTAACATATGGACAGCCCAAAGAAGCATACTTATTTGTAAAGAACACATACAGGTGTCCTATTCCCAATGTCAAACTATTGTAAATGGAATAGAAATAAGTATTGCATAATTTAATTGTGCTTCAGTTATGCTATCCTACGCATGTCGTTAAAATTACTTTGCTGTTTACAAGTCACCATCAACAGTTTATTTATACTGAATGCATAAAGTACAAAGTGCTAGGGACACGGAGTTCAAACCCATTACAATTGTTTACTCAAAGTTCCATTTCTCCTGTAATATTGTTTAAAATTGCGAATTGTTTGATTTGGTATGTCAACCATTTAATATTTAACTGTCGTTTGTATACGAAGGCATTTGTAATGCTAAAATTTTAGCATATCACAGTCGGCATTCTACTAAGACGCTTATAATCTGTCTTGATACAAACTATAGTTGCTTTTGTACATAAAAGACAGAGAATGAGATAAAAACAGATACAATGTCTTCAAATATAAGCGTTTGCACATTACGCCTGATTCGTTGATAATTTTCCTTAAGTCGATCCATCTAATCTTCATAACGGAATGTCGATTTATAATTGAACGTTTTTTCATGAGTCCAAAAAGGGCGCATCTTTAAGAAATAAAAGTGATCGTAAGGTAAAATTTGGATATTTTTATTTCATCTTACGAATTTTTATGAGAAAGAAAATAACAATTAAACCAAAAACCCCTTAGAAAGAAATTGCACTTTAAATTGGATTTAATTGTATATATCTAAAATGTCGTCTTTACTACCGATCCATAAATATATATATATATATATGTATACTTTCATCTAAATCTAGGGCTTATGCTGACTCTGACTGACACTGACTGACTCTGACTGACTATGACTGACTCTGAATGAATCTGACTGACCCTGGGTTAATTAGGTTAATCGTAGAGACAATTCCTTTTTTCGAAGATAAAAATTCTCATAAGGGTCCCCCCTTACGTGATTTTTGCGAAAACCTCGGGAAACATTTGAAATGGATATATTGCATAGCTGAAGACATTTTCGTCGATGGGGTAGGTAAGTGTTTAAGTACTGAAAAAATGAGCAAAATCGGAGAGAAATATTTTTTTTCCGAAAAATGAAATTCTATCAAAGGTCAAGACCTGTACGCGATTTTTAGCGAAAACTTTTTTCACGTAAATATGTCAAGTAATACCTCATTTTGTTCGTCTTGATGAACACTATTGAAATATATACATATATGTATACTTTTTCGAAGATAAAAATTCTCTTTGCGAAAACCTCGGGAAACATTTGAAATGGATATATTGCATAGCTGAAGACATTTTCGTCGATGGGGTAGGTAAGTGTTTAAGTACTGAAAAAATGAGCAAAATCGGAGAGAAATATTTTTTTTCCGATAAATGAAATTCTGCAAAGGTCTAGACCTGTACGCAATTTATAGCGAAAAAATTTTCACGTAAATATGTCAAGTAATACCTCATTTTGTTCGTCTTGATGAACACTATTGAAATATATACATATATGTATACTTTTTCGAAGATAACAATTCTCACAAGGGTCCACCCTTACGTGATGTTTGCGAAAACCTCGGGAAACATTTCAAATGGATATATTGCATAGCTGAAGACATTTTCGTCGATGGGGTTGGTAAGTGTTTAAGTACTGAAAAAATGAGCAAAATCGGAGAGAAATATTTTTTTTCCGATAAATGAAATTCTGCAAAGGTCTAGACCTGTACGCAATTTATAGCGAAAACTTTTTTCACGTAAATATGTCAAGTAATACCTCATTTTGTTCGTCTTGATAAACACTATTGAAATATATACATATATGTATACTTTTTCGAAGATAACAATTCTCACAAGGGTCCACCCTTACGTGATTTTTGCGAAAACCTCGGGAAACATTTCAAATGGATATATTGCATAGCTGAAGACATTTTCGTCGATGGGGTAGGTAAGTCTTTAAGTACTGAAAAAATGAGGAGAGAAATATTTTTTTTCCGATAAATGAAATTCTGCAAAGGTCTAGACCTGTACGCAATTTATAGCGAAAACTTTTTTCACGTAAATATGTCAAGCAATACCTCATTTTGTTCGTCTTGATGAACACTATTGAAATATATACATATATGTATACTTTTTCGAAGATAACAATTCTCACAAGGGTCCACCCTTACGTGATTTTTGCGAAAACCTCGGGAAACATTTCAAATGGATATATTGCATAGCTGAAGACATTTTCGTCGATGGGGTAGGTAAGTGTTTAAGTACTGAAAAAATGAGCAAAATCGGAGAGAAATATTTTTTTTCCGATAAATGAAATTCTGCAAAGGTCTAGACCTGTACGCAATTTATAGCGAAAACTTTTTTCACGTAAATATGTCAAGTAATACCTCATTTTGTTCGTCTTGATGAACACTATTGAAATATATACATATATGTATACTTTTTCGAAGATAAAAATTCTCTTTGCGAAAACCTCGGGAAACATTTGAAATGGATATATTGCATAGCTGAAGACATTTTCGTCGATGGGGTAGGTAAGTGTTTAAGTACTGAAAAAATGAGCAAAATCGGAGAGAAATATTTTTTTTCCGATAAATGAAATTCTGCAAAGGTCTAGACCTGTACGCAATTTATAGCGAAAACTTTTTTCACGTAAATATGTCAAGTAATACCTCATTTTGTTCGTCTTGATGAACACTATTGAAATATATACATATATGTATACTTTTTCGAAGATAAAAATTCTCACAAGGGTCCAGTCCACCCTTACGTGATTTTTGCGAAAACCTCGGGAAACATTTGAAATCGATATATTGCATAGCTGAAGACATTTTCGTCGATGAGGTAGGTAAGTGTTTAAGTACTGAAAAAATGAGCAAAATCGGAGAGAAATTTTTGTTTTCCGATAAATGAAATTCTGCAAAGGTCTAGACCTGTACGCAATTTAATAGCGAAAACTTTTTTCACGTAAATATGTCAAGTAATACCTCATTTTGTTCGTCTTGATGAACACTATTGAAATATATACATATATGTATACTTTTTCGAAGATAACAATTCTCACAAGGGTCCAGTCCACCCTTACGTGATTTTTGCGAAAACCTCGGGAAACATTTGAAATCGATATATTGCATAGCTGAAGACATTTTCGTCGATGAGGTAGGTAAGTGTTTAAGTACTGAAAAAATGAGCAAAATCGGAGAGAAATTTTTGTTTTCCGATAAATGAAATTCTGCAAAGGTCTAGACCTGTACGCAATTTATAGCGAAAACTTTTTTCACGTAAATATGTCAAGTAATACCTCATTTTGTTCGTCTTGATGCCAACTATTGAAATATATATATATGTGTATACTTGCATCTAAATTTACGGCTTATGCTGCCCCTGACTGATTATGACTGACTCTGACTGACTCTGACTGACTCTGACTGACTCTGAAATGGATATATTGCATAGCTGAAGACATTTTTGTCGACGGAGTAGGTAGGTCTTTAAGTCCTGAGAAAATGAGCAAAATCGGAGAGAAATATTTTTTTTCAGAAAAATGAAATTCTATCACAGGTCAAGACCTGTACGCGATTTCGATTTTTAGCGAAAATTTTGTTTTCACGTAAATATGTCAAGTAATACATCATTTTGTTCGTCTTGATGCCAACTATTGAAATATATACATATATGTATACTTTTTCGAAGATAAAAGGTCTCACAAGGGTCCAGTCCACCCTTACGTGATTTTTGCGAAAACCTCGGGAAACATTTCAAATGGATATATTGCATAGCTGAAGACATTTTCGTCGATGGGGTAGGTAAGTGTTTAAGTACTGAAAAAATGAGCAAAATCGGAGAGAAATATTTTTTTTTCGATAAATGAAATTCTGCAAAGGTCTAGACCTGTACGCAATTTAATAGCGAAAACTTTTTTCACGTAAATATGTCAAGTAATACCTCATTTTGTTCGTCTTGATGAACACTATTGAAATATATACATATATGTATACCTTCATCTAAATCTACGGCTAATGCTGACCCTGACTGACCCTGACTGACTCTGACTGACTCTGACTGGCTCTGACTGACTCTGAAATGGATATATTGCATAGCTTAAGACATTTTCGTCGATGGAGTAGGTAGGTATTTAAGTCCTGAGAAAATGAGCAAAATCAGAGAGAAACATTTTTTTCTTCAAAAACTGAAATTCTATCAAGGGTCCCCCCTTACGTGATTTTTAGCGAAAACTTTTTTCACGAAAATATGTCAAGTAATACATCATTTTGTTCGTACAGGTCTTGACCTTTGATAGAATTTCATTTTTCGGAAAAAAAATATTTCTCTCCGATTTCGCTCATTTTTTCAGTACTTAAAGACTTACCTTCCTCATCGACGAAAATGTCTTCAGCTATGCAATATATCCATTTAAAATGTTTCCCGAGGTTTTCGCAAAAATCACGTAAGGGGGACCCCTTATGAGAATTTTTATCTTCGAAAAAAAGAATTGTCTCTACGATTAACCTAATTAACCCAGAGTCAGTCAGAGTCAGTCAGTGTCAGTCGGAGTTCAGTGTCAGTCAGAGTCAGTCAGAGTCAGTCAGAGTCAGCATAAGCCGTAGATTTAGATGAAAGTATACATATATGTATATATTTCAATAGTGTTCATCAAGCCGAACAAAATGAGGTATTACTTGACATATTTACGTGAAAAATGTTTTCGCTAAAAATCGCGTACAGGTCTTGACCTTTGATAGAATTTCGTTTTTCAGAAAAAAAATATTTCTCTCCGATTTTGCTCATTTTTTCAGTACTTAAAGACTTTCCTACCCAATTACCTACCTATCCATTTAAAATGTTTCCCGAGGTTTTCGCAAAAATCACGTAAGGGGGACCCTTATGAGAATTTTTATCTTCGAAAAAAAGAATTGTCTCTACGATTAACCTAATTAACCCAGAGTCAGTCAGAGTCAGTCAGAGTCAGTCAGATTCAGTCAGAGTCAGTCAGAGTCAGTCAGTGTCAGTCAGTGTCAGTCAGAGTTCAGTGTCAGTCAGAGTCAGTCAGAGTCAGTCAGCATAAGCCGTAGATTCAGATGAAAGTATACATATATGTATATATTTCAATAGTGTTTATCAAGACGAACAAAATGAGGTATTACTTGACATATTTACGTGAAAAAAGTTTTCGCTAATAATCGCGTACAGGTCTTGACCTTTGATAGAATTTCATTTTTCGGAAAAAAAGTATTTCTCTACGATTTTGCTAATTTTTTCAGTACTTAAAGACTTACCTACCCCATCACGAAAATGTCTTCAGCTATGCAATATATCCATTTAAAATGTTTCCCGAGGTTTTCGCAAAAATCACGTAAGGGGACCCTTATGAGAATTTTTATCTTCGAAAAAAATAATTGTCTCTACGATTAACCTAATTAACCCAGAGTCAGTCAGAGTCAGTCAGTGTCAGTCAGTGTCAGTCAGAGTTCAGTGTCAGTCAGAGTCAGTCAGAGTCAGTCAGAGTCAGACCCTTATGAGAATTTCTATCTTCGAAAAAAAGAATTGTCTCTACAATTAACCTAATTAACCCAGAGTCAGTCAGAGTCAGTCAGAGTCAGTCAGTCCATTTGAACATTCGTTTGTTTAGGATAGAAGTGAATATCTTTGATAAAGAACTAACCAATGTAATACCACCATAATTATTAACATTGTTGACGTCTCTTTTCTTCAACTTGTGTAAAGCTTTAATAGTTCCCTCCATCCATGATTCAGGAAAATGACCACTGTCAAATATCATATTAAACAAATCTACCATATGATTTCCAATAATATCGCTGGAGTCGATAAAATACTCGTTTATTAAACAATCGTCTGATCCAGATTTCCCGCGTTTTAATGACTTAATGGCCGATTTATCTTCATCCAGTATAATAATCGTATCCAGTTCCTCGAATATCGGATCATTATGGTTATTTTTGTCAGCGCAAAACTTTCTGATTCCTCATTTGTTGTAATATTTATTTCATTGACCAAATTATTAAAATAGTCGTAAAATTGATCAATTGATAGATTGTCGCCTGAAGACTGTTTGTTTTTGTTAAAATATTTCCAAAAATCTTTTGGCTTTTTAGTCTTTAATTGTTCAATTTCCTTGGTCGTTTTAATCTAAACGCTTTCTTTTTCTTAGACACAATATTTTTGTAAGAACTTTTGCATCTTAGAAAGTTCTCACGGTTGATTGGAGATGAATCTTCATTGAAGATACTAAGTGAAGATAGGTAGTGTTGCCTCATACTTGTACAGTCTGTATCAAACCAGTCAGCAGATTTACACAAACTTGTTTTTGAGATTGCACTTTGCACATGAGATTTACATTTCACTTTATGAAATAATGGTTTAGCCGCTTGGTTGATTAATGCAACGAAGCGATTCACAGTTACGTTGATTTCGTTATGACTGTTCTTACTTTTTACGTCATTCAATAATGTATTAAAGTCAGGTAAGTATGAGATTAACTTCGCTCTGAAAATATCACGCATATTCGCATTCCATTTCACTTGTACACCTGGGCTTTCGTTATTTGTGTTGTTTTTCTTGGTGTTAACTCCTATATTCATATGTAGGAATGCGTGATCAGAAAATTCATTAAAATCACTGATCTTGAAAGTATTTATATATGGAAAGTCCAAATGTTTGCATAATAGGTAATCAATTGTTGAGCAACCGTTATGTCCGACGTATGTATATTTTGAACCAGTATCACCAATTCGACCTTTACATATACGTAGGTTCGTAGATTTACATAAATCTAACAACTGAAGGCTGTGACTGTTACATTGTTGATCTACGTGTATCCTCTCCATTGGCGGATCTATCACATACTCGTCATTGTCCAATATAGGATTAATCCTGCCATTAATTACATAGTCGCGTTTTGCTCCAACTCTCGAATTAAGATCACCCCCTACAAATACAGTACCTAACGACTGAAAATAAGTCACATCTGATTCTATTATCTCGAAAAGATTGCGTTGTTCAGTAACATTATAAGCAGGAGATCCTTCACATCAAATATATGCTGCACAAATATAGATATCATGTTCAACGTTGAAAAAGTATTTGTCTAGTTTTATCCATAAAATTGTGTCTAAATGATTGCGTACAATTTTCACACCGGGAAATATTTCATTTTTACACAACAACACAATTCCACCACTATTTCTCCTGACTTTCCGATGTTGGAATTTTCTATAAAAGTTGAAAACAGTGTAACCACTAAATTCTATTTTACTACCACTTCCGGTCCAAGATTCAAGAAGAAACATAATATCGTGATTTGACAGTATATTACAAAACGCGGTATTGTCTTTTTTGTCCTCCGATAGTCCATTACAATTCCAGATTCCTACACTTACATCACTCTCGTGTATGTGCTATTCTATGTCACCATATTTTCCTCCTGTGTATACATGTCCGTCTATTATCAATTTGTTGTACTTGATGTAAGCTTCATTTTTGTTTTTTCGGGCACGTTTCATAATAGGGATCAATTTCTTCCGTTGTGCAATTATTTCCGGTGCGTATTGATCGTGCATGAATTTACCAGTCACTTTTGTATCACAATTCACTTTGAATACAATTTGTATACACGTTTAATAATATGTACAACGTTTAATAATATGTATACACGCTTAACAATATGTATGCACGTTTAACAATATATATGCACGTTTAACAATATATATGCACGTTTAACAATATGTATACACGTTTAACAATATGTATACACGCTTAACAATATGTATACACGCTTAACAATATGTATGCACGTTTAACAATATATATGCACGTTTAACAATATGTATACACGTTTAACAATATGTATACACGCTTAACAATATGTATACACGTTTAACAATATGTATACACGCTTAACAATATGTATTCACGTTTAACAATATGTATACATGTTTACTAATATGTATCCACGTTTTACAATATGTCGCAAGCACACGTATATATATGCGTGTATATGTGTATAGGTGTGTATGCGTGCTTGTAATCGTGCGTGCGTGTGTGCGTGCGTGTGTATGTGTGTGTATATATATTATTTTCCTTTCTTTTTCTTAAATTGTAAATGTACTGTAAGTAAGGCTACACACTATGATTGTAAATTAACTATATTAATGTAGCCGTTTTCCATTATCACGCGTGATATTTTTCATTATGTCATATTGTTTGTAATGCTAATGTATCCCGCTTTCGAGGGGAAAAAATTCTAAGTTGTCAACTTAATCGCAATTCGGCGTTTACTTTTTTTGAAGGGTAAATCTAGTTTACAGTGACATAAAGGAAGTAAAAGCCTGAACATATACATTTTATAAGTATTATACCTATTTAATTCCACATTAGATCAATAATACGAGGGTGCTGCAAAAGGGTATGTTTCGGGTTTAAACTCGTACTTGATATATTAAAGAACAATGTACGACCGATATTGTTATGTTCAAATAATTTTCGTAGCTGATGTAATACATATTTTATTGGATTTTACAGTTGCTCCGCTCATGTGTACTGGCCTATGTGTACTATGCACATTTTAGTTTGAACAGAAGTAAACATTGAACAAGATACCGTTTAAAGATACAGAACCACTAATCGGCTATCCATTTGTACAGGTCTGAAAATAAAGCGTTCTTCACGACCATCACGAAATACTAATTTTACACTTACCAAAATTTGAGAGGGTGCATCTTTGCAAACTCATTAAGATAAAGGTCAAATTAACAATGACATCACACGGCGTATTCAATAAGTGAATAACAGACAGTCATGACACTAGACATACTAAAATGGCAGATCCAACCAAAGCAGGATCCCAGTATGTTCGTCTTTGTAGACCCAATCTTCGGGCGTGACGCTTTAATTGGCGAATATAACACATAGTCTTGATAGCTCGGTTACTCCTTCTGTCCGGGTACTATTAACTACAAAGTTGACACTGACTATATATCGAGTGTGATAAAAAGAGATTAGCCAATAACTTGTGATAAATGTTTCAAAAAGAAGTTATAGACTACAGGCTAGATAAGATATTCATGTATATGTATATTAAAGCTGCAGCCTCTTTGATAACAAAAATGGATCGATCGAGAATTGTTTACATTTTCTATCGTAAAACATTCGCTTTAAATAACACTAAAAAAAAAAACACAACTCCTTAGTAATCATTATACCTTAGGTCGATATCCAACTTAAGCTTTCCAAGAGTATTCATTATTGAAGTACTCAGGGATACTTGCATCAGTATCGCCCTCCATGTTTACTCTTCTGCGCATGTTTACATCTAACAGGAAGGCGAAGGTACGATGAGACGATGGTACCGTGAGACGATGAGACGACGGCACGATGACACGACGCGATAAAACATCGTGCCATCGCATCGTATCATCATGCCATCGCATCGTCTCGTCTTCTCATCGTGCCATCGCCCACTACGTGAAGGGTCGATACCACGATGACCCTAACGGAACACCGTACATAACAAAATTGGAAACAACCGTACATGAGACGGTTTACTGAGGTCGCCACGTACATTTGATTAATAAATAAAAACAACTGAACTTCCGTTTCTTTTTTCTACAAAATGAACATTGCAACATTCAGTATGCCATAGTATATCTAGAATGTATAACAAAACAGGTTTGCTAGTTGAGATTCGAACTCAACAAATTTAATTTCGTTTTGTAAGCGATTGTTCTACAACGGTATCATTGTTTCATATGTCATCGTAAGCAGGTAATTCACACATGACCATTTTACATATGAGACAGGTTCTATGGTTTTGACAGAACAGAACAGAACAGAACAGAATGATTTATTAATATCTGGATTTAAGTATAATACTTATCATCCAATATATACAATTTA
Organism: Mactromeris polynyma; assembly: GCA_032209605.1. Lineage (NCBI taxonomy): Eukaryota > Metazoa > Mollusca > Bivalvia > Venerida > Mactridae > Mactromeris > Mactromeris polynyma. The sequence continues at coordinate 284,926 of JASFXZ010000108.1, read as the reverse complement.
CAATAATAATATTATCATACTCTATGAGAGTAAGTACATGTACATTTATACATACAACATAGTCAAACAAAATATTACAAATACACATGGCAAACGACAGTGATACAATATGAATAAAAACAGCATTATAAGTATAACATCTAATCAAGAACTTAATAGATTAGTACGTACTTTAATAGCACTTTGTAGATACATAGTCAATCCTTTTAAAATTACATCATTATTAGAACTAAATAATTGAACCAATTTACCCGTTGTTTAAAATCACTAATAATGTTGCATGAATTTACAATACTTGCTTGGTTTTCCCAGAAATACCCAAAACCGTAACTATACAACATGGTTTTAATATCAGATACCCAGTTGTTCTTATTTAAGTTAAGATCATTCAACAATGTATGATATAAAAATTTGATAATACAGTTTTCGGTATTGAGCACCTTGCACCAATATTTAAACAATCTTACATAGCGTCCAATATACAGGGGGAAACGACCCAATTCGCCGTAAACAGCACAATTACTTGCAGATTGTTTAACCCCCAACACTCTTTTACAAAATTTTAGATGTACTCGTTCAATCTCCTTTGATTTTGTGTATCCCCATACCTCACTACTATAATTTAGAATGGAAGTTACGAATGTATCAAATAATTGACATATTGTCTTCGGGCTAAAATCCAACTCTTTCAAATTGAACATTAAAAAGTTCATTGCTTTCAATGATTTTCCAACAATGAGTTGATTATTTTTTTCCAGTTTGCCGTTTGAAGTGAAAATAGTTCCGAGATAATTAAAATCGTCAACTATTTCTAACGCAACACCGTTGTATGTCCATTTTTCGTCACTACTTAAGCGTCCACGCCGTCTAAAAACTATTATTTTTGATTTCTCTGTGTTCACTTCTAAACCCCAATGATTACAATAGGTATATAAGTCATTTAACTTTTCTTGTAAATCTTTAATTGAGTCTGAAAACAAGACCATGTCATCTGCATATAGAAGTAGAATCAATGTTATATTGTTAAAATCAAGGCTACAATCGGGTTTTGAAGTAAGATACAGCTCTAAATCTTCAATAAATAGAGACCACAATAACGGTGAACAGATTTCACCCTGTTTTAATTCAACAATCACGTCAATAAAATCAGAGTAGTCATTACAATGCCGCACTCGACATCTTACTCGTTCATACATGGAGCGAATAATTTGTAATAATTTCCCGCTTATTCCTAATCGATTTAACTTATACCACAATGCATTTCTATAAACACTGTCAAAACACTTTCTCATATCGACAAACGTCGCATATAATCTGTTACCATTATTTAACATGTGTTGTACTAAACAATGTAAACTGAAGATTGCATCTGTAGTTGAGAAACCGGGTTTAAATCCGAACTGAGCATCCGAGATGACATGATATTGTGTAGTCCATTTGTACATTCGTTTGTTTAGGATAGAAGTGAATATCTTCGATAAAGAACTAACCAATGTAATACCACGATAATTATTAACATTGTTGACGTCTCCTTTCTTGTGTAAAGGTATAATAGTTCCCTCCATCCATGATTCAGGAAAATGACCGCTGTCAAATATCATATTAAACAAGTCAACCATATGATTTCCAATAATATCGCTGGACTCGATAAAATACTCGTTTATTAAACAATCGTCTGATCCAGATTTCCCGCGTTTTAATGACTTAATGGCCGATTTAACTTCATCCAGTGTAATAATCGTATCCAGTTCCTCGAATATCGGATCATTATGGTTATTTTTGTCAGCGCAAAACGTTTCTGATTCCTCATTTGTTGTAATATTTATTTCATTGACCAAATTATTAAAATAGTCGTAAAATTGTTCAATTGATAGATTGTCGCCTGAAGGCTGTTTGTTTTTGCTAAAATATTTCCAAAAATCTTTTGGCTTTTTAGTCTTTAATTGTTCAATTCCTTGGATCGTTTTAATCTAAACGCTTTCTTTTTCTTAGACACAATATTTTTGTAAGAACTTTTGCATCTTAGAAAGTTCTCACGGTTGATTGGAGATGAATCTTCATTGAAGATACTAAGTGAAGATAGGTATTGTTGCCTCATACTTGTACAGTCTGTATCAAACCATTCAGCAGATTTACACAAACTTCTTTTTGAGAATGCACTTTGTACATGAGATTTACATTTCACTTTATGAAATAATGGTTTAGCCGCTTGGTTGATTAATGCAACGAAGCGATTCACAGTTACGTTGATTTCGTTATGACTGTTCTTACTTTTTACGTCATTCAATAGTGTATTAAAGTCTGGTAAGTATGAGATTAACTTCGCTCTGAAAATATCACGCATATTCGCATTCCATTTCACTTGTACACCTGGGCTTTCGTTATTTGTGTTGTTTTTCTTGGTGTTAACTCCTATATTCATATGTAGGAATGCGTGATCAGAAAATTCATTGAAATCACTGATCTTGAAATTATTTATATATGGAAAGTCCAAATGTTTGCATAATAGGTAATCAATTGTTGAGCAACCGTTATGTCCGACGTATGTATATTTTGAACCAGTATCACCAAATCGACCTTTACATATACGTAGGTTCGTAGATTTACATAAATCTAACAACTGAATGCCGTGACTGTTACATTGTTTATCTACGTGTATCCTCTCCATTGGCGGATCTATCACATACTCGTCATTGTCCAATATAGGATTAATCCTGCCATTAATTACATAGTCACATTTTGCTCCAACTCTCGAATTAAGATCACCCCCTACAAATACAATACCTAACGACTGAAAATAAGTCACATCTGATTCTATTATCTCGAAAAGATTGCGTTGTTCAGTAACATTATAAGCAGGAGATCCTTCACACCAAATATATGCAGCACAAATATAGATATCATGTTCAACGTTGAAAAAGTATTTGTCTAGTTTTATCCATAAAATTGTGTCTAAATGATTGCGTACAATTTTCACACCGGGAAATATTTCATTTTTACACAACAACACAATTCCACCACTATTTCTCCTGACTTTCCGATGTTGGAATTTTCTATAAAAGTTGAAAACAGTGTAACCACTAAATTCTATTTTACTACCACTTCCGGTCCAAGATTCAAGAAGAAACATAATATCGTGATCTGACAGTATATTACAAAAATAACAATGACGCTTAGTAAATATTATTGAAATTTACGTTGCTTGAATTTGAAAGAAACAAATTACCTGATCACAAAAATAACTTTCATTTCAAAATCTGACGTGTGAAAGTTATTTTTGACCAATTTAAAACATGTAAACTTGTGACAGGCATTTTTAGTGAAGTTCATGATTTATTTCATTTCAATATTTGCATCAATCAATACAATAACACTGATAGTGTGCATATACAATTGTAATATTTACAGAAAATACATATCACCTTAATTGACTTATTGACATATCTTGATATGTATTTTTCAGTAAACCAGAAGAACGTAATTGCCATAGAAACCATAATACAAATCTAGCAATATGTAGTTTAATATATATTTAATATTTATAAATTGAAAGTTTTGTATATAAATGAAGTTTCTTTAAATAATACATATGTATCTACATCTCTGATCGACTGGATATTTCGAAAATGTCTAATTCTACTTTGTATAATCAACAAATTTCTTAGAAACTTGAAGATAGATATCTGCAATCAAAGGAACATTTCACAAATAAATTAATGTACACTGTTAATGTTAAACAATGTAACATTGGAATTATACGGAACTTATACAAACATGTTATTTTATTAATGAAAAAACACTCGGTGAGTATCAATGTTATTTGCATAGCATGAATATGCTTAATGTATAGTGTTACCATGTCAACTAATCCAATAACATAATGACTAATTCCCTAATTCAGGTTTCAGTATCACACATGTGATCGTCATACATGTAGAAAATACATGGTTCACAATTATGGGGCAGTATATTTTCCTTAAATATAAAAAGATGACTTAAATTGTAATATAAAGTTGAGTAAAATACACTCTTGATCAATTGCATAAGATCTATGTTGACATCCTAATTAGGTACCAATGTTATGTTTCTGGATATACACGTTAACTCATGAACTATGAAATAATTAACTTCTCAATGTCCCGATTTCATTCTAAAGTGATTTCATGTACATAGATTGTGAACTCATGTATACATGTAAGTAAGTCAATGCTTGTCTTCCGTAGCTTCTAAGTTGTGTATCGGCATGTTTACCTTTCAAGTCAAGATAAAAGCGGATGAATCAGAACAAAATTGTTTGAAGTACCGCCAGTCAAAACTTTGTTCTCGCAGACTTTAAAGACGCCGCGTCCTGGTTTGTCTACCGTCCTGGATGGTGAATTGTCAATGATGTACATTTAATATTTGTTAAATTGACGTGAAATGGTTTATAAAAAAATGTATTTCTCTAAAAATTATATAATACATGTTATATGACATCATTACTGTAACTCTCCCGTCTACATCTTTATTCTTTATATTCTTCTCTCTCTTATATTTATTGAATTGAACCTTTTGTAACACAATGATATTGCAGGTAGCAATTTCAGCTCTAGTTTTTCTATTGATGGTAATTAATAATCTTGATTAGATGTATTGATGTTAATTAATAATCTTGCTGATCTAATATACACAAAGCTAGTTATTTTCTTAATTAATTTATAATGTGGGTGGTAGCAATTACATCTCTGCTAGATCCATTGATATTAATTACGTCTCTTTATTATCCAATACTTACCTAATACACACTTGTTGTTGTTTGCGGAAACAAAGCTTATTAGCATTAATTACTTTGTTTACCAACTTTTGACACTTATCAGAATGCATTAATTACTTAACACCTGCATAATAATGCTTTGACTAATCAATTGACATTTGTCTTAATTATGTTGATGATGATTTTATAGTGGTCAGTCAATATGGAATATCCATTAGGAATCAGATACCATGGATAATGGTCATTTTGATTGACTTGTTTTGAAGTTTATTTGTACATATGGAATAGTAATTATAAAGATGTTGTTGCAATGCATTTCTAGAGAAGGTATAAATACCCAGCGAAAAACTTAGAGAGTTAGTTTAGTTTTACTGTTATGGGAGTTTTAAGTTTTACAGCTATGAGAGTTTAAGAGTTTTGAAGTTGAGATTAGTTTTGAGAGTGAAAAGGGTTATGTTGAACTTGGGTTGTAAGAGGAGGTGTTTTAAGTCGACTGTATTTTAGAGCTAATAAGTTGTTACGAATTAAACATGGGACTTTGGCATTTTAAAGAGCTGGCGTATTTATACTTTGATTTGTTTTAACATTTGGGTTGATCGTTTAGACTTGTGAAATAAATTTGTGTGGAACCAACGAGCCGTCTTCATTATCTATGAAACCCGCATGTGGTGTTACACTTTAGTATTAGGAATATTACAGTAAATTATTTAACTATCATTCTGGCATTTTGAATACTCTGTTATATGTATCATTGTAATGAATTGTTTACCTCATTATGTCATCATGGTCATGTATCACATGAAATTAGTGAACATAAACTGGAACTGGTATCGTAATTCGTGGTCGGTAGTCGCGTCAGGTAGGTAGTCGTTTAATTGAGGGGCTAAATAAGGGGAACTACATTGGGAGGAGACAATAAGATCACATATCACAGGAAGTCGTTTAATTCAGTGAGTCGCATTGTCAGGTTAGACTGTGTATTAGTGGTTCATTTATTTACACAAATATTGTAGTTTGAGATCAAGTGATCAATTTGCTACATATTTTTAGATGATTTCAGAACGTACGAAATGACACTGACTGGCTTACCAATAGCGGCTAAGAGTCATAACCAATTTATCCAAGGGGTAACGACTCACTGGATGCGTTCCTTGTGCTATTTATTTTGTCATGAAACAAGCCATGACAAAACGCTGATCGAATGAATCGTTGTTTAATATGACCTAGGTAATGCACCGGTGAATATTACATCATAAAAATCGTTATTTAGTATACAGTGCGATAAATTCACTTGTAAGAGAGACTTGTGGGACGGGATGTGAAACAAGCGATACAAGTCTACCGTCCTGGGGCATGGTTTTCTCTGAGCAGTTTGTAGCACTGTTGCACACAACATACAAGGATCTAATCGCTGGTTTTAGTTCCGACATGAAGTATGTGTGTAGGGTTTATTGATGTAAGTGTGACATCGGTGTTTACCCGGTGTTAAACAATAAGGTTGATCGCATTCACGTGATTCGTTATTTTAAACATAAATCAAAATGTTAATACATAAATTCTGTTCTAAAAGGAGACGTAGGTTCAAAGGGACAAAATACTAAAACATTTTGATCTTATGTCTTGCACATCTACAAAGCGCGTATCATGGTACTTGTATTACCACATTTCATAGCAAGCCCTTGAAAACTGATGAAGTTGTTATCCACACAAACTACATATGTTATATATTGGACAGACAAACCAATGACATGGTGATTCTAGTCTTCACCTTGATAAACATTGTTTGAGGGAGTATAAATACAAGGCATCAAGTACTACCAACACCATTATTTTGTAAACATTATTTAATTCAACTTCTATCCATTTAGTAATGCTGTCTAGGAAGCAGTCATCAAGAGTTAAAAGTGTAACTCGTCAATTAATGTGTTGTACAAAATATATGTGTCAATACACTGGTCTTTTCTAGAACAGTCACCTTCATCTATACTACTGTTTTTTTAACCATGTTAATAAATAGATGTTAACTTGACAATGCTTATTGCACAAATAATATAATTATGACATAAATTACAAAAGTTCCATACTTTTAACGGATCATTACATCCGTACTTTCATGACACAATTTTATGAGAAAATGTACTATGTCTGGTCAACCAGACTGAACAGCAATTTGCAGAAAACTGCACAAATCTACATTGTTATATCAGTACATTACCAAAAATATGATGTCAAGGAAGTTTGGTTACATCTTGAAAATCTTGTTGTTCAAGGTTTTTTGGTTAAATGTTGAAAATCATGTTGTTCAATGTTTTTTATATCTTTAAATTTCTCCTTACAACATTGGTGGTTACATAATTATTATCATAAAATGTATTCATTTCAATGAAGGCAAGATAAAAACAAGAGGGCCATGGTGGCCCTTTACCGCTCACCTGAGTTAATTGCCATGTTGGTTTCAAGAGAGTCCAAGAGGATTTTCAATGATTTGACATTGTGATCTACTTTTTGACCCAACAGGACCCATTACCACATTGGACTTACATTTTTAAGACAAACATTCTGATCAAGTGTTATGTGGCAAATGTAGCCTCCGAGAATCCACATGGATTTTCAATCATTTGATCCTGGGACCTATTTTTTGACCTCAGATGACCTAGTTTCAATATTGAGCTAGATCTTATTAAGGCAAATATTTTGACCAATCTCATGTAGATAAAATAAAAAATGTGACCACTGGAAGTTTAACAAGGTTTACTATAATTTGACATAGTGACCTAGTTTTGATCCCACATAACCCAGTTTCAAACTTGATCTAGATTTTATTAAGGCAAACATTCTGACCATGTCTCATATAAATCAAGTACAAAATGTGACCTCTGGAGTGTAAACAAGGTTTTACTATAACTTGAACTAGTGACCTAGTTTTTGACCCCAGATGACCCAGTTTCGAGCTTGGCCTAGATTTCATTGAGACAAACATGCTGACCAAGTTTCATGCAGATCAGGTAGAAATGTTACCTCTAGAGTGTTAACAGTCTAAATTGTTGACGACAGACGACGCAGTTGTTTCAGTTTGGAAAACTCCATCTGGCAGATTGGAAAATACATTTTTAACAGCATTTTTACATAATTCACTCCAGGATGTTTTCACTGTGATTACTGAGCAAACTGCCCTTGTCTTCTTGACACCACATTGTACAAAGATGGTCAACACTCCAATGGAACTCTTCTCAGCGTCGAATAATCTTTCGATAACATTTATGTACAAAACTTAACCTGATTGTCATCCTGAAATACTCCAATTGCTGCCAACATGGCTGTTTCTACTAAGAATAGTAGTTTCAAACAGTAGCAGTAGTTCCATTACACCATTCTATGCACTTACATGTGCAATTCTGGGATCTCATATAATGTAGATCATATTTCATCTGGACTGAAGTACATGGTCTGTCAATCATGGCTGCAAAAAGAATGACAATTAAGAACTTTGAAGCTACATATAAGAATATAACTAATAAGAACAACACTTAACAAAAGTATAAGATGGCTCCACTGCTGCTTATGCGTTGTATTCAATTAAGTTCTTCTGAATTGGTTTTAATGTTCGACTTCTTAAAAACAAAGAATAAAACACAGTCATTACTGTTTTATAAGGCTTGAGCAAAATCAAAAGATGACCAAAAAGTTACACCCCCCTAATAACCCCCCCCCTAATACTGGATCCGCCCCTGGCAATTAAATACGAATATATCACATAGAAATTTAAGACACAGAAAGTTCAAGTCTGTTTGACTGTGTAATGTTTGCCAGTAAAATCTTTCCATATCCTGTCCACGATGAGTTAATCCACTGCAGAACAGGCCCCAAATGATATTAACGGAAGTGTGAAATATTTCCCAGTTGAAGCAAATCAAGGGGAAAGTGCGCCCGATGTGGGGTTCGGACCTAGGACCCGCTAAACGCTAGAACAGTGCTCTACCAACCAACAGGACAGATGTCTAATCCCACAACACTACACTTGTCCTCCTTCAGGCATTAAAGGCTCTACCACCATTGGCTGTTAAACACTGCTTCCACAGTAAATCGAGGCAAAGTGTGCAAGATGTGGGGCTCGAATCCACAACCCCCTAAACACTGGTACAGTGCTTTACCAAATGAGCTTACCAAGAAGCCGTCTAACCCCCACAACACTTCACGTAAGTGAGTAATTTAACTTGTTGTACAGGTCATTTGCCATATCCAAGATGATAGCACTGATTAGCAGACAGAAATTGTTATGTAGGTCTATTTTAATTGCATTCATATATTTCACAGCAGTCAAACAATTACTTTGAGAGCACAGTCTAAAGTTAAAGAGAAAATACGAAAGGGCTCAGGCCTTTTTCTGTCCATTTTGGGAAAAAGAGCCTTGATAAATTGGGAAAATTTACGTCGTTAAATTTGCCAATTTGAGAAAACTTTAATCGCTTTTAAAAAACATTTATGACAGAAGGGACAATAATAGCCACAGTTATTCAAAAAGCTTCAAGATATACCAGGTCACTCCAGTAGATGATTTTTCGCAGGCGCTTTTGATTGGGATTATTTTTCTGATTAGGAAAAACCCATATATTTGGCTTTGGGAATGGGTCAGATAGTCGGACCTGTGGGAACTACAGAAAAATGCATGGGGCTACAGCGCAATACCCATTGTTTACATAGACAGACTGGAACAGTACGCTGACACTTTTTACAGCATTTAATAAACTGTGTAAACTCAGCTGTGTTTCAAACCATCTGGTCTTTGTAACTTTTCAGATAAATCCTTGCTTTAAAAGGTATGGGAATCGTGATTGTAAACAGCCCACTTCGCATGCACAGTTTGGAACCGCACATGCTACAGTCACGACCAAAAGAATTTGTGCTATTTAACGCGGACACCAAAATACACTTAAAAAGAAATCCCTAATGAGGAATCATTTTCCTTTGATGGTTTAATTTCAAGATTTTAAAACCTGGAAGAATGGTTTAAAATAAAGTCATGTTTTGAGGAACACTAAAAATCTGTCAATGGCGCTACCGGGAATCGAACCCGGTTCTACGGATAAAAAGCCATATGTATAAACAGAGAGTGTAAATAGGCGTGCATTACAGAGAACACTAAATGGATACTAAACAGAACTTTAAAATTGCCATTTCTTTTTTCTTTTTCATTAAATGGGACTATGCTCTGTGTGGCAAAAATAAGTAAAACATTTGGTACATAACTGTACACATCATGTCACATGCAAACGCCTAAATGATTAGGAAGATAGTTCAGGATTTGTAACGAAACATTTCTGGCTTCATGTTGAATATTTTGGCGAGACTTTGTAAAAATGGCCTTTTAATTATTAAAGCCAGTCAATATTCTTTCTCTTTTATGGATGATTTAAACAGACAGCCAAAATGTACTTGTTGACTGCAAAAACAATGTTTGTTTACGTTTCTCAACCCGAGTTAAAAACCAGGAATAGTACAAATACGCTTTCGATACCAGATACCGGAAGAAGAACAAGTACAGTGCGAATAATTGTGAGTAATTTTGAAGTTAGTCAAGAAAGTTTAAGTCGTTTACGAAACGCTAAATATGGAAGTGTCCGCGTACTGGTATTGCCGCATACTGTTCCGGTCTGTCTAATATTGCTAACTAGGTCAGCACCTTACAAGTTATTCAACCAAACAATTGGGTCAAGAGAGGATATGTCATGCAGATTTAAAACTAAATATGTGTACTTAATAAATGTAGCAATTATACTGGCGACTTGAGAACATCAAAAAATAACATTTATAATAAAAATTCAGAATAAATACGAGTACTTACAGTTTTTGCAACGTTACGCAGATCTTTCGATGCTCGTTTTGGATTTGCGGTACTAAAGGTAAAAGCCGTAGGCCGGCAGTCTAAAAACCTGTATATGTAAAATGATGAGCTAAGATTGGCACGAGAGTAATTATAATATAAAATATTGGTAATAAATATTATTAATATTGCATATACAAATCATCAACCCATTAAGCCGTACCCGGGATGTTTATCCATCAAGACTTTAGTGTCATGATAGTTCCGCTGATGTGGTGACATACCGATGACCAAGTGTAATTACATATGTCGATTTTGTATTATATAAATATATATATCGACACATCTATGGATGCCGAGACTCTCTGCATTGTAAGACAAACCATTTTTTGTTAGATCTACAAATCTTGAAAGAGAATGAATGCATAGTTGATTAGGGATTCAGCTCCGGACCCTTGATCCGAAGGTCTTCAGTTCGAGCCCCGTGTTAAATGGAATCAGATCACGAACTTCACAATCACCGAATTAGATAGGTGCGAGTAATGGTTAGTAGACATGGAGCAGTCATCAAGGGTTATTTGTAGTAAAACTAATCCTTTAAAAATATATTCGCACCATGCGCTAAGATATTACAGTTAAACCTCGCTTAAATACCACCTCAATAATAAAACACAATTAAGAACACATTTTTAAGTTCGTTTTCCCTATTTTGCTCTTTATTAAACCTCATTATTAAGAACACCTCAATAATAAGACCATTTTCCAAGGTACCAAGAGAGGGCGTATTATTGAGGTTTTACTGTACATGAATTATTAAGGTTCATGTTAAGCGGATTTTGCATATTAAAATTCACTGATTTTTTAAGTAAAATAACAATGCAATATGGATTATTATATATCTAAATGTTCGTCTGAATGAGCAGATACAGATATATTATTTGTTATTGACAAATTATGTAGTTTAAAAACAAAAATACTTAAAATGTTCACACTTTTTAGAAAATATTTAAAAAAATAACAACTCTTTAAATAATTTCAACTATTACTTTTTTGATCCATAAAACACTATTCTATGTGATAGAGACAAAAGAAAGTCTTAAACACTTGGATTAACTTTTAAATGTCAACAAACAAAAATGGCAGCGCTCAGTGACAACATTTGAACAAGTTTGACATCAAATTTCTACTTTGTTGATAAAATCTAGAATAAATAAATACTATGATAATGGATAATAATGTTGGTATGATATTAAACTTAAAATGTTTTCGGATAATAAGTTGGATATATTTTTAGTGAAGGACCCTTTTTTACCTGAAATGTCACTTAATTTTGGCCTATAACAGCTATGGTAGTGCACAAAGGCATAATATTAAACACCCAATTTATTCTTGTTACTCTTATCATTTATATTATGCAACTGATTTGAGATAGAATGTATTGAATTCCCAGAAATTTGTGTTGCATTATTTGTAGCAATTGCAATGCCAATCCGCTTGACATGAACCTTAAACATCAAAATGCATGAACATATCAATAAGTTTACCTTGCCTATTTTATATAATTATGTTGTGTAAACTGTCACACAGGCCACGAACAGTAAAGTGACAAGCACGGATTTCATGCCAGTCTTGTTTTAATATGTATACTTTGTGTATCTACATGTTATTTTAGTACAATGTGGGATATACATCGCTCAGTTAAACAGCGTTTTTCTTGAATTTGTTTTAAGTAAAACGAATGTAGTTATTGTAAAATGGGTGAATATATTTTTGGAACTATACGCGCAAAATTACGCGCAAAGAATTAATATTTATTTTGTAAGGAATGGAACAAATACAGGAGTGTGTATAGTTGGATATTACATAGGATAGAGTGCAGTCATGCTTATATTAATTATATGCATCATGTGTTATTCTGGTGTTGTTGTGACATTCGACGATGTATATGTACATGTTCTACATAAGATTTAAGAAAATAATATACAGAACATATTTCGTTTTTGATGGTATTCAACTCTTCCAACAATTCCGAGTGGAACGCATTCTTATTTTACGATGTAAAACTCGACGTTGTTGCAGTTGAGGTTGTGAGTATTCAGAAATTAGTATATAATACATGCCTTTCTATAAATAGGGACAAATGTGTATAGTATTTTCTGCGGTTACAGCCCTTGTCGGGCCATTGTAAAGTAATCGGTCCGATTGTCAGTGATCGAACCTCGGAATTGACGCCTGCGACACCAACGGGTATCTGAGAAGTTATAACTTGGCCACAGTGGCCGCTTCAAATAAAACACAGCAATCTAACTACGAATGATTTGTGGAATTTTAACCGAGAGTTGAACTGTTCTGAAGCCAATTTAACTGAAGATAATACATCCTAAGTCATTTGTCCTCCACCTCTGATATCAAGTGGGAAGTTATCCGTAAAATAATATAACGTAAAATAACACTTATATAGTCTAATGATCCCCCTACCCTTCGGTTCCAGTCTTCATTTTGTTTAATTACGACGTAACGTCATATTGCTTCATCAAAACGTTTCCAACACGTAGTTTTACTGGATTATCTAATGTGGGAATTTGCTAATATTAATAGGTTATCTTAAATTGAACACGATGATTTAATTCGTTTTCATGTAGTTTTACGCCGTTTTAACATGTTGACCTAACCAGTTTTCTTGGAATGAATTATCAACCAGTACTAACTTGTTCCTGACAACTTCTCCACTAGTGTATGACATGAGCGCAGCCAATGTCATGTGAAAACATAATTTGCCTTACACGGGAATCGAACCCGGATCTGCCAGGTAACAGTCTAGTGCTCTACTAGTCCTATAAACAAGACCCTACATAACTAATTCCACATTTTGACATTTTCCGGTTATGTAGGTTACAATCAAAGTGAAAGTAAAACGTAAAATAACAACATAATGAATGTTTATGGTTAAATGGGCATGTAAACGTCTAATATTTTGGACTAGTGCTCTACCAAATAAGATAGTCGGGCGAGCCCCAACACGATAAACGCTTTGACAGAGACAAAAGGAGATCGCGTGACCAGCTCTCGTTAGTCATAAACCCATCTTAAATAATTCGGCATTACTTCTTCTTGGGGTTTTATGACAGCACATTCATCTTACTTAACCATGGTCGTGACCTTGGCAATTGTTCTCGTACGGAGATTGTTTTAAAGCTATCTTAAAATGAAATAAAACAGTAGGCCGAATGGTGTGGTGGCTGACTTCTTATCACTTACCTCTTACTGCTGCGGGTCTCGAATATCACCCGGCATGTAGAATGTGTAAGTAAACTATACAGCTGGCTTGTAGAAAGTGGGTGCTTCTATCCAGGTGACCGCCTATGTAAAAAAACATGCTTGAATGGACAGCTTGGGGTTCCATCGCTTAAATAGCTAACACGGTTGTTTACTAGACTTAAAGCAATAGCTAACACGGTTGTTTACTAGACTTAAAGCAATAGCTAACACGGTTGTTTACTAGACTTAAAGCAATAGCTAACACGGTTGTTTACTAGACTTAAAGCAATAGCTAACACGGTTGTTTACTAGACTTAAAGCAATAGCTAACACGGTTGTTTACTAGACTTAAAGCAATAGCTAACACGGTTGTTTACTAGACTTAAAGCAATAGCTAACACGGTTGTTTACTAGACTTAAAGCAATAGCTAACACGGTTGTTTACTAGACTTAAAGCAATAGCTAACACGGTTGTTTACTAGACTTAAAGCAATAGCTAACACGGTTGTTTACTAGACTTAAAGCAATAGCTAACACGGTTGTTTACTAGACTTAAAGCATAATCACCAAACAAAATTAATAAACTAGATGGATGTTTGAAAAGAAAAAGACATGCCTCCTCCATGGCAGTTTGTCAGTAATTGTAATACTGACACATGTTGTTCGAATAAAATGGGTATGGTGAAGAAGTCAAATTTCAAAAGATATGGAGCTAGCAATAAATATAGTGATATGACCTTTGACCTGTAAGTGTGGCCTTCAAACAAGATGATTGAAATAAGCGCTCCGCACATCACCTCTACGTTATTTCAAAATCCTTAATGCGGTTCAAAAGTTTCGGACACGAAATATATTAATTTGACCTTTGACCTCTAAGTCTGACCATGACCCTAAAATGAGCCGACAGAAATTTGCGTTCTGCACATTGTCTCAATATAGTGATCGTTTGTGGCTAGTTATTTCAAAATCATTCAACCGGTTTAAATGTTATGGTGCGGACACGATTTCTGAAAAAAATGTGTTTAATCTTTCATTTAATACTATTAGTATTATAATCGGACATCTGCTTGTAACAGCAATTCCAACATTAAGAACAAGATGCAGAAGTATGCTTCAAAACGATGTCGCATCAACATGTACATAATTCTTAAAAAATTGTTTCTGCTCTTCAAATGGAAACAACTGTGCAATACCTATAAATATTTCCTCGTTCATTTAATTATATAAATCTCAATTAGATTCGGACAAAGCGCTTAGTTAGTGACGTCAAAACTTAGATTGGGAAATACTCGACGTCATAACCGATGTAACGAATACACGTGTCGCGGCGCAGATTGATATGTTTCCCCCAAGTATAAGGCAAATACGTAATGAATTTGTGAATCTGTGATGTTGGTTTGTAATACTAGAATTGGTTATTTCAGGTATTTTTTTCAATCTACCCTATGCTAATGTTGGCGGAGTAGCGTGGATCCTGCTATCTTTCTTGGGAATAAAGACCATAATTGGAAATAATGTGGAATAAAGTGTCAACATTAGTTCAAAGTGTTTTTAAAGTGCTAAACAGGGTTATGTGTTCATTCGGTGAAAAGTGTTGTTTTTCAAAAATATGGAGTATAAGTCCTATAATTATTGGATTTTAATTAGTAAAATTGGATTTTAATCTTCAGATCGGTGAGTCAGATTACAATAATCTATCTGCAATTAACCGTTTATGCATGCTTTAAAGTGCACGACCCATGCTTGTTCAATTCACCGTGTTTTTCAAAGAGGTCGGACTTTACAAGTATGAACAAATGTTTGTTCTCCCTGTAAGAGTCATTGAACAGATACATTCATTGAGAAATCACCTCATTTTCTAGATTAATATTTCAGGTATTCTCCTTTTTGGGAGTTGTATGGTAAAATGTTTACTAGCAGTACAACTTAATCAACACTATTGTATTGGTATTAAATATTCAAAGTGTAAAATTATTAAATGCTTTTCAGCACAAGTGTGCAATCATAGATCTAGGCTGATGTTTCTCACAAGTTAGCCGATTTCAGTTCCATTGTAAAGTCTGACCTTTCTCGTGTAATTATGTACAGTGCAACCTTTCCAGAAAGCTTTAAAAGCAACAACCTCTCTTCTGTTGTAAGACATTACTTTGTACTATCAATTTAACCTCTATAGAACAACAACTTGCCTTTCAACTACCTTTAAACGATGTCGCTTTGGCGATGTTGCACTATGAACTCAATAAAAGAAAAACACACAATTTTACAGTAAACATTTCATTTAGCTGTTGTCAGAATCAATTCCTGTGTTATATTTTTTTCTTGCATTTACTATTGATATCTAATATAGAAATTAAAATATTGATCGGGAACTAGATGGTGTGTTTATATTTTGTTGAGTATAAATATTTATAAGAGCAAACCGTTTTACTTTGTATTTATATTGTCCTCTATGAGGAACATTGTCTCAACATCCATTAGTTTATATATTAAGTAAAGTGAAAATCAAATATTTCTAATGACATATTTCTGTCAATGTTGACCTTAATGCATATAATATAATATGTTTTATCCAAAGTTGAAATATCAGTTGTCAGAGAAAGAAACATTTTCTGACCATGTATCCGTAAGTGTATTACCAATTGTAGTGAATAAGCCGTTGGTGCATTTTATAATCGTTAGGTTAAATGACTAAGAACTGAATAACCAACAGCTGTATACATGTTTATCTAGGCGAATTGAGGAAGTTTAACAAAACCATTTTGTATTCCTAACAAGGAGTTGCATGTAAAATGACAACATTGAGATACTGATATTTCTTAACATGCATCAAATTGTAATGGATCGTACCCGAGTCTGATGGCCGAGTGATCAGCACAACAAACTGTTTATTTTTGTAATGAAATTGTCTCCCAACTTTGTTCACTTAAGAGAAATGTTCCGTTACAGACAGAAAAGAACAAGAGTGTACTGGTTGTTGCCCATGACATATTGACTTACCAATGTACCTGAATGATTGTAATTATGATAGAATACTATATTGATGCAATGGTACTGTTATAAATATGGTAGTGTTTTTACCCACAATATTCATTTAGACACCAGACACATCTAGCTGTAGGTTTATTTCACAGCACGTAGTCTGACACCAACGTATGAAAATGGTGTCATGTTGAGGAGATAAGATGTAACTAAGTGTTGAAAAGTGCGTCGTGTATTCCTGAAAGTCTTCTAGCTTGCCAGTAGCATTGAAGTATTAGCATTTCTTTACTAGGTAAGTCGGCATGTTTTCCTTGCGTGTTACACATTTGTTATGCAGTTTCAAAGTTGCACGTGCCATGCATGTTCTATTCACCTTTATGTGAAATTGTAAAATCACGATTGTATAGTTCCGTCATGTATACTTGAAACAGATCAACAATGTGTTTCAGTTATTAGTAATACTATCTCACCAAACCTAGTATGTTACTTCATCACAGGTCATTCGTGTCACGTGAATAATAGATGAATATTAATGGATCTGTATTTGGTTCTATGAATTATCCTTATGATCATGTGTCCAGGATTTAGCATCCGTTCCCGTGAAAATAACCATTTGTTAACATGCAAGCTAATGTATTAGTACGGGCATTTAGTTTTCGATTCTGTTAGACGGTGGAACTCAACTATAATGAATATTCGTTTTGAAGAAGTTTACCCAAGGTCTGTTGTTAATATTTCAGTTTCGTTAGAAATGTTTTGGTACAGTGATATTAATGGGTATAATTGATAACGCTTTGAAATTGGTACACGGTATACTCAGCAATTAAGGTCAAGCTTATTATTGATGTTATGATTCCCTCTCGTGTCCTGATGTAGTACTTAATATTATAGTTTGATTGTTCTGTATGATTTGGGGTGCAATTGCACGATATGGCTTTAGTGTATTTTCTGGTATTTAATTTTATTGAAGTAGCGTTTGTGTGATGTTTCATAAAACCAAAATGAAAAAAAGAACTGTATGAGATATATGTTAATGTAATGCGTCAGAACTTATTCTAGAAATCGCACTTTCTGTTTGATAAAGGAAAATCTGTGCTTAGCTATGTGCGCTTATGAATGTTGAGGACTATAGCTGTGTTATATACCAACACAACGATACATAATGAAGCTTTAAGACGTGGAGAAATAAATTTGGCTACAACTGGAAATTTATGCACAAAGCATCTCGATGTTAAATAAATTTAAAAAATAGAAAATAAAAATCGCATATTCATTAATTATATCAAATATTTCCGTTAACAATTATCAATTTCAAGAGTTCATGCTTCATAATCAATGTCCACAGTTCACATTGTAGTTCATACATTTCATTTACAATTGAACAACAAACAACAGCATTCATTAATTGTTCATAGTTTTCATTCTTAGGGACAAAGTTAATATATTCCCCATATATTTAATTAACAAGGTTCATATATGTACCTGTAAGTTTATACATCTCCTTTATTGTTTATTAATAAACTTTAACAGTTCAGTCTCTTCATAATGTTCATTGATTCTTAAAACATTAGGAAATTTACAAAATATGTATACAATCATATAAAAATACTGCAGTATAATTATAATACAATTATTCTATTCTAAATTTAACCAACTTGCAGGATTTTGCGCTATTTTGTTGTTCCTTGGAATTGTTCGACGATGTTTATTTGCATTGTATATTCGTCACGTATGCAGAAGGTTTCTGTTTGAAGCAGACGACACGTACACACATACCTTAAACATGTACACACGTACACACGTACCTTACACACGTACCTTACACACGTACTCACGTATACACGTACAAACGTACACACGTACAAACGTACCTTAAACATGTACACACGTACACACGTACACACGTACCTTACACATATACACCTACACACGTACAAATGTACCTTAAACCTGTACATACGTACACACGTACAAACGTACCTTACACCTGTACACACGTACACACGTAACTTACACCTGTACACACGTACACTTGTATAAACATACCTTAAACCTGTACACACGTACACACGTACAAACGTACCTTACACATGTACACACGTACATTACACCTGTACACACGTACACATGTACAAACGTACCATAAACTTGTACAAAATAACATTGAGAAAATCTCAGTCTCAATGGTTTTGCGATACCGATTTTGATTCCGGCCGCAGCTGAGAAAAATCTCAATGATTTGAGCTGATGTATAACCCCAAATACTGGATTTGAATGTAAATGGTTTACTGCTCTCCGTACATTGAAAATATAATGCATTTTACTGCATTTGTAACTTGTGCTAGAAATATAGTCGCACATACACTATACATGGCCGGGTTTATGTATACTGGATAAAACCTACGTAACTTAAGCAAATAAGTGTTTAGATTGTTTGCATGAATATCTCAGCGAGTCTGACTTGACTGTATCTCCTTGAACTTTATATCGAAGGGAGTATGAAAGTGTGTGAAGGGGCTTATCCCCTCACATTCCAAACATCTGAACGACGAGAATGGTCTCCTCCTTAATATGCGCATGGGTGTTGAGGTATACATTGGAATGTCGTTTCACTGCTATGTGACATCGTGCCCCAGAAATGGCGAGTATTCAATTGTATTTGAATGTTTGACTATTGCTGGTATGATGCCTTAAACTGAGCTATTTAATTGCGAAACAAGTGGTATTATTGTCGCCGCACTGAAGTGCGGCGTACTGTATGGAATGGGATATTTTTTTGTACATGGAGGGGCACGTGACTTTTTTTGTACGTGGAGGGACACGTGACTTATTTTTTTTCCAAGATTATTCGATTCAAGATAATTTTACCCACTGACAATAAAGTTTTACAGAAAAAGTATTTGTAATATCTTTTTATTGTTTTATTTTATTTCATTTTAAAATCTTTTAATTTATTCCCTCATGTGGTGCACGATTCCAAATGGTCAAGGTCTATTTT
Organism: Mactromeris polynyma; assembly: GCA_032209605.1. Classification (NCBI taxonomy): domain Eukaryota; kingdom Metazoa; phylum Mollusca; class Bivalvia; order Venerida; family Mactridae; genus Mactromeris; species Mactromeris polynyma. The sequence goes on along the minus strand of JASFXZ010000108.1, from coordinate 265,117 downwards.
GACTGATAAAATATTTGAAACCAGTCTACGGAAAGTTTATTTTTAGATTCCCTCATGTGGTGCACGATTTCAGAAAATGCTCAGTTAGCACCGTTTATTTTCGGAAATTGCTCAAGAAAAATCAAATAATCGAAAAGCGGTCCCGTCGAAAAGTATGACTTTCTAATTTGGGCGAAATATTTACCGTTTGCGAATGTTTTATTCCACTCAATTTATATGATAAACGCGGTTAAAAGCAATGAATGTGATAACCATGCAATCACTTTCGTTTTCGGGTCTATTATACGATAAAATCCGTACCGTACGGTCCGTAATGCCGCCCGCTCCGTATTTTACGAGGAATGAAAAAATTATTATAGTAAATTCAGAATACTATTATTTTCGCAAGTATATACTGATGGTTTATGTCTCATAGTCTGTGCTCTGACTATTCACATACAATTTACCTCACTGTATGTTTAGTTTATGTTTCATTTGTGACCTAGTTTTTATGTACAGCCGACTGTTTGAAACATGTATTGCTTTTTGCACTTGATTGACTTGTGTTTGGGAGTATACATTGTCTTCATCTTTCAATTTGAATAATTAATAATTGATAGTGAGATGTTTGTTTAAACTTGAATTACAAGAATAAAATAGACAAGAAATTAGATAACAGTGCTACATTGAATCATCCCACAAGCTCAATTAGGAATGATTTGTAGACTATTAAAAGCAATTTCAAAGAAACACTAAAAAGGATTACATTGAAATAACAAAGTCCTATGCTATAGAATATAGGGGATTGAGGGGACAAACTGCACTAAATATTTGTTGATCGCGTGCTGTGATGTAGCCCCCAAATGACTGAAACCGACTGGTTCCAAAATTGGCTCAAGAAAAAAAGCCAGCGCAAGCCAAGATTGCCAAATTCATCTAGTGAGCAAAAGACGAGACTTCCAGTTGATCGGAAGTTGATTAGTTCGTTGAAGAAGGTAGGCCATGGCTAGTATTTAATGATGATGAGATAGTCATGACCTTTACTTGAACAATAAAACTGAGAAATCTTGCTTAATTATAATGGTTATACATAAAACAACATTTAAAATAAGGATTGTAAGTTGTTAATCCTGTTCAAAACATTGCGACAGGTAAGAAATTGTTGTGACAGGTAAAACATTGTTGCAACAGGTAAAACATTGTTGCAACAGGTAAAACATTGTTGCAACAGGTAAAACATTGTTGCGACGGGTAAAAAATGTGTCTTTGCCTGTCGTTTTGTCCTGTGAAGGAGAAAAAGTATTCGCGTTGACTGTTTTACCTGTATTTCACATGTGCTATTGAAATTTTCTTGAAGTGGGCAGTTCATAATTATAATATTATATATTTTATAGTCATCGCTGATAATTTCTCCTTGCATGTACTAACGGAGATGAAACTGCAGTATGAAGGAATTTGTTACGGTGATACGCTGTTTATTCATAGTTTAGGGTGGTGCCAGCAACTACAGTTTTCAGCTTCATACTGATACCATAATATACTCTTTTTTTCGCTCGCTCGCTTTAATAAATGACAGTTTGAAAAAAAAGAACAAACAAATAATTTGTTGTGGCCTAATAATAATTAAAATTGCATTCTTTGAATCTTTTACACAACAAATTATAACAAATAGAAGTGATGCGTTAACTGTATGAAATAAATATTTAGATAATAGTAGTGCTTATTCTAAGCTTATTGTTTACGTACGTATGGATCAGAAAAGAAAATGTGTTCCGGTGATAAATTTTGATTGTCATGATAGTCTGAGATAAATATTTAGAAACTTAATGAGAATTTGTAAAAGATTCAAAGAATGTAATTTTAAATATTATTATTTTTGTGAACAAAGACCTTGCTATATACAGAGAAGTTGGAACTGGGCAGTAAACAGATTAATATTTTTTGTTTACGTGTAAAATGGAGTGTAATACTTTAGTTACATGTTTTTTGTACAAAAGAATGTAAATAACAAAATTTCATTCAATTCTTTAGCGGCGACCTTTGATGCTTTGCATCAATGATTTTCTTGTTAAAACTATGTTGCAGCAATACGATTTGTGTACGGTTATCTTGTCGACCATGGACACGTATTTGGTTGTGTATGTTATTGTTGTACATATGTTTGTGTATATCATTTGGAAGTGGTGTACAACTTCATTTACAAATGAGCGCTGCTGTGGGATTTCAAACCTCTTCAGTAAGTGACGTCATTTCAAATAAACGCACATGTGATGTCACTATTTGCAAGTAGGAAACAATATTTACTTCAAGTTGTCGCTGTTTTCATATTGCCTTATGGGGCAAATATTGCTTACTGTCAGTACATGGTGACGTCACAATGTGACGTTTTCTGGAAATGACGTCACTTATAGAAGAGGTTGGAAATCGTACAGCGATGCTCAAATGTTCTGTAATGTAGCACATGCAACTATGACCCTGAAAGTCTGAAAAGGATTAATATTATGTAAGGTTATTTATCCAAACCAGACTCCCTCATATAATACAGATGTTACTAACATACAGTGAGTTAACGTAACTGATTGAGTAATTGTTAGGAGTCCGTTACCTTAAAACAGGAATGTAAATAGTGAACTGTGATATCTACATCAAATACCTGGATTATTTAACTATGAATTCATGTTAAAACTGTTACAGTACAATTCTTGTAGAATTGTATGAGAGTAATTCCTGGTATGTTTTATCGTTTGTATGTAGTAACAGAAAAAAAGAACTATCTATTACTACAAGTATGGCAATAATTAGAATTGTTGGATTTGTTTAATATTTCCACCGTTTCCACCGGTGCGTGTATAAATATTACATACACTCAGATGCTTTTCTAATCGGTAATTTTTCTATATTATCATACTTTATTTAATAAATACAGAGAAACAGATATTGACTTACTTCGTCCAAAGTGTAGTTTACCTTAATCGTATATTTATATATGATAAATTTACACGAAAATGACGTCAGGTCGCTGTGGTGTAGTGGTTAGCATAACGGACCGGCAATCCGTAGACCTGGGTTCGATTCCCGGTAGCGCCAGTGACCGATTTTTCGTGTTTCTCAAACATGACTTAATTTTACTTTGTTTTACTTTATTCTTACCCTTGCTATTATCCTTTGAAATCCAAAAATCACACATGATTGTACAAAAAAAGTCGACCTGTAGAGATTTCTATCAAGATTATAAAATGCAGAAATGTGGGATGACCAATTAGAAATGTGTTTGAGTGTATTTGTAAGAGAATACAATGTGTAGATACATATATATCATCAAATTTGTTCTTTTACCTTGATTAAATGAGTGGTAATGAACCGATTGGTTTATGATGTAGGACTATTTGGTATAAACATGATTTGATGACATTTACTATGGAAAATAGAATAGTGATAGAATATCATATAAGAGTAATACATTTGTTTTCAAGTATTAAACACGATTTGTTCAATTCAGTTCAACTGTTGTATCTCCTTTGTATGTCAGTTATTGGATATGTAAAGTGTATCAAACAACAGCGGTGACTGGCGTATCCACTATTACTAAGCCAGTAACCATGACTCGCGTATCCACTATTACTAAGCCAGTAACCATGACTCGCGTATCCACTATCACTAAGCCAGTAACCATGACTCGCGTATCCACTATTACTAAGCCAGTAACCATGACTCGCGTATCCACTATCACTAAGCCAGTAACCATGACTCGCGTATCCACTATTACTAAGCCAGTAACCATGACTCGCGTATCCACTATTACTAAGCCAGTAACCATGACTCGCGTATCCACTATCACTAAGCCAGTAACCATGACTCGCGTATCCACTATTACTAAGCCAGTAACCATGACTCGCGTATCCCCTATCACTAAGTCAGTAACCATGACTCGCGTATCCACTATCACTAAGCCAGTAACCATGACTCGCGTATCCACTATCACTAAGCCAGTAACCATGACTCGCGTATCCACTATCACTAAGTCAGTAACCATGACTCGCGTATCCACTATCACTAAGCCAGTAACCATGACTCGCGTATCCACTATCACTAAGTCAGTAACCATGACTCGCGTATCCACTATCACTAAGTCAGTAACCATGACTCGCGTATCCACTATCACTAAGTCAGTAACCATGACTCGCGTATCCACTATCACTAAGTCAGTAACCATGACTCGCGTATCCACTATCACTAAGTCAGTAACCATGACCAGATGTGACTGGCGTATCCACTATCACTAAGCCAGTAACCATGACTCGCGTATCCACTATTACTAAGCCAGTAACCATGACCAGATGTGACTCGCGTATCCACTATTACTAAGCCAGTAATCATGACCAGATGTGACTCGCGTATCCACTATTACTAAGCCAGTAACCATGACTCGCGTACCCACTATCACTAAGTCAGTAACCATGACTCGCGTATCCACTATCACTAAGCCAGTAACCATGACCAGATGTGACTCGCGTATCCACTATCACTAAGCCAGTAACCATGACTCGCGTATCCACTATCACTAAGCCAGTAACCATCACCAGATGTGAATCGCGTATCCACTATTACTAAGCCAGTAACCATGACCAGATGTGAATCGCGTATCCACTATTACTAAGCCAGTAACCATGACCAGGTGTGACTCGCGTATCCACTATTACTAAGCCAGTAACCATGACCAGGTGTGACTCGCGTATCCACTATTACTAAGCCAGTAACCATGACCAGGTGTGACTCGCGTATCCACTATTACTAAGCCAGTAACCATGACCATGTGTGACTCGCGTATCCACTATTACTAAGCCAGTAACCATGACCAGATGTGACTCGCGCATCCACTATGACTAAGCCAGTAACCATGACTCGCGTATCCACTATTACTAAGTCAGTAACCATGACTCGCGTATCCACTATCACTAAGCCAGTAGGGCCTAACCATGACCAGATGTGACTCGCGTATCCACTATCACTAAGCCAGTAACCATGACCAGATGACATTCGCATGTCCTCGAACATTGCCCTATTACCGATGTATTGCATAATTCTGGAATCGTGCGTACTACTGGGCCACACAATGACAACATTTGATATAGCATGGTGTCATATGGTGTTTGTATACTGTTTGTATGACAGCAACATCAAACATTATTGTCACCAATTTGGCCAAATACATATTCTACGCCAGTCTAATTAGAAATTGATAATTTATTGCTCATATTTTGATATATTTTGTTTGTATGCATGCACTGTAACATCATGTGCTCTTCAGAAAATCTATGCCTTTTGTTTGTCAGAAATATTTTTGTATAATTGCTATAAAACATGTTAATATGTTTTGAATGCAATAAACTATTTGTAGTTGTAGTAGTTGTAGTTGTAGTATACTGATCAGTGCCGTTTGGTAAATAAACAGAGCTTCCGTTTTATTCAGGGCTATTGTCGTGTTGATGTTTCTGTTACATTATGTTACAGTCTACCAATTGGCAAGTGAGTATATGTTATATTATTTGTCAACACAAAAAGTTCTTTCCTTTCGTTAAACTATCATCATTCAGCCGTCCGTTTCCCGAGCAGACGTCCAAACAAATCATGATCTGGCGGACGATAAAAAACAGCAGAATAATTGAACTAATGCGGTAGAGGGTGCAAGTCGAGAAAAAATATATTATAGGAATGGTGGATGGCAGTGTTGTCGTCTCGCAAAGAAACTGATAGTTTAACGTAAAACAAAAATAAATAGCCACAAATAAAATATAAAGACCTAATAACGTCGTTAGCTTTTATATATATTAAATACATCATCTATCCATTCCCAAAAGTTAGTTGCCAACTAAACCTTCCGGTGGAAGAGTTGTTAACCTTCACAAGCTCATTCACTGTTCACCTGATTCCTTACAACTGTCCTTTAAAGTGTCCTCCCCACAGCAGTTATGTAATCCATCTCACATGGTACACAGTTTTGAAACAACGGAAGCCGGTTAGTGTCACAATTTATATTGTTTGTCGCGCTTGGACGCTTGGACATCGACACACGACAAACGAAGCGACGAACGACACGACATGCGAAGCGACGAATGATGTGACACACATTTCGCGCTACAGACGCGAAACACGACAGGGCGATAACACGACATTCCTATGTACAATTGTCGTTCGTCACATTGCACGTCGTAGCCATATCGTGTATCACTTCGCATGTCGTGAGTCGTGCCGTGTGTCGCTTCGTATTCATTGTGGCACTTACCGGATTCCGTATCGACAATCTCCAAGACAGATGTCATGTCAACCATCATAAATGTGTTTGTCATATTGCATATTGCTAACTAAAGCGGCTGTGTCCGTTGTCGTATGAGTGTTGATGTACATTCACGCAATCGGTGCTTATTTTTGGTCTTGCTGTGGCAAGGATATTAAGTAACGATCAGTATAAAGAGGCCAAATCAGAAGGCTCTGTTTATCATTCAGACATCTTGTCTATGGTTGGTAAGTATCCTATGCATAGTTGACGTTGAACGTCACGTTCTTATAAACATTCTGTTAGACGATGTCGATGACACACGTGCCGCCATCAGCTCGCTATCAAAGTTGTGTTGTAGTTGTCAAAATTGTTCCGGTTAAGTAAGATGGTCAGTTGACTTTGAAAGTGTTTTGTGTCAACAACCTGTAATAACCTGTTGTTGTGAAAGCAAATGACAACTTTTCTACATGACGGCTTTGCTTGCAAATATTCAATTAAATTGTGACAAAGGACATACATTTCACCTTGGAATCAAACTATCCGACAGACAGTCCATCTAGTGCTTTAACAACTAAGCTTACCCGACGGCTCAGGATAGAAAATGAATTAATATCGACATAAATAACAGAACAGAACAGAATGATTTATTAACATCTGGATTTAAGTATAATACTTATCATCCAATATATACAATTTACAATAATAATATTAACATACTCTGAGAGTAAGTACTGTACATTTATACATACAACATAGTCAAACAAAATATTACAAATACACATGACAAACGACAGTGATACAATATGAATAAAAACAGCATTTTAAGTATAACATCTAATCAAGAACTTAATAGATTAGTACGTAGTTTAATAGCACTTTGTAGATACATAGTCAATCCTTTCAAAGTTACATCATTATTAGAACTAAATAATTGAACAAATTTGTACATACTAGGTTTTCGCCAATAATATTCTTTTATGTATCGCTTTCGTAAAATTTGATATTTGCAACAATTAAGGATAAAATGAAACTCGTCCTCTAAGTCTCCATTGTTACATATTAACATATTCGCTCATTTCTCTCTATACGAGATATTCAGTATCTGCTTGATTCCATTCGCAGACAATGTGCAGAAATACGAAATTTAGTTAAAAGCTTTCTACAAGACTTTTTTGTAATTTTGTTAAGATAATTTTCGTATTCAAATACATGTTTCAAATGTTTATATACACAATACTTTGTTTTGAGTTCCAGTTTTGAATAAAACAATCAGTTACCCGTTGTTTAAAATCACTAATAATGTTGCATGGATTTACAATACTTGCTTGGGGTTCCCAGAAATACCCAAAACCGTAACATGTATAACATGGTTTTAATGTCAGATACCCAGTTGTTCTTATTTAAGTCAAGATCATTCAACAATGTATGATATAAAAAATTGATAATACAGTTTTCGATATCAAGTACTTTACACCAATATTTAAATAATCTTACATAGCGTCCAATTTACAGGGGGTAACGACCCTATTCGCCGTAAACAGCACAAGTACTTGCACTGCTGAAGATTCAAGCTTGACAAACCCAATCTGATAATGATTTAAACACCATCTTCGCGAGTGGGTGATGGAAACCACGAGATATCTATAGTTTTATCGTGAAAGCTTATATAAAACTCAAGGATAATGGTCTAAATAGATATCTCATTTTCATAAAATAAATACTGTTCCACATAGAAAAATATTCCATATAAGATCGTATATCAAAACAATTAAACAAATACACTCTATGCTGGTCATTAGTTCCATTTTTAATATTTTATTCACAAACACTTAGAAAAGCTGTTTTAACTTTATTCCTACAGGTAGCGTTTACCTCTGGATTTCTGGCCAAGTTACAATGGTGGAGATGCCAGTGGAACAACAAATAGCAATAATAAACACATATATATCATTGGTTGCTTGTACCGTGGTCACGTTTGCTTTCTCACGGCTCGTCGACCAAAAAGGAAAATTCAACATGGAACGTCAAGAGCCAATGACGCTCATCTGTACATACCGCTGGCCAATCGTTAGTTTATGTCCAAGAAACAATGCACGAAAGCCTGAAGATGACATTTCGGCTTCAAGAAATCTCAAATTCAACTTCAGGAATTCACGAATTCAACTTCAGAAATTCAGGATTTCACGCATTCAATTTAAAGAAATCACGATTTCAACTGCATGAATTCAGTTGAAATGTCACCACTAGGCTTTCGTAGTATGGCAGTGCATTGTTTCGTCTGTAACATGAATACATTTGCAATATAAGCTACCATATTAACTTTCTTCTCTGTAAAATGCAGATGATGACTGACTTAATATATACTTGAACGAAAGACGGATAGAGTCATTCAAACTTCATTATTTCTCTCTCAGAATATTGAGTTCGCGAAAAGGAAATCATGCCTTTGATTTCAACTTCACGAATTCAAAATGTCCAAAGGACAGAAAAGAATACATTGAGAATGTCACCACTCGACTTTCGTATATTTGCAAGTTGATGTATTGTGTTAAATGTAAGTGTTTTTTTTATTTTACGTGCGCACGGGAACCCTTTTGCATGAGCACATGATTGTGTGAGCACGAACATGCTTTCGCGTGAGCACGCGATATTAACATTCCCAGTCACATCTGTGTCACCGTGTATACATGACACGACTATTTGTCCATTAATCCGCTATGTTCTGTTTAACTTTCAGACCCATGTTTCATGCGATGTATATGTTTGTTGAAGCATGATTGGACTGAATTTATACATACATTAAGATTGAGAAATGGTGTTGTTTTAACAAGAAATGTGTATACTTGTAATGAGTCTTCGTGTTTATAAAGATAGTATTATTATATGTAACATTATTGTATGCTTCATTATACAGAAAGCTCACCTAAAGTAAACATATACCAAATTATTGGTAAAATAGGGCGTAATGGTGAAACAATGATTGTCTCATAATATGAGCATTGAGTAACAAAGGTAATGTTACCAACTAAAACATAAGACCAAAAGTATGTATAAGATATATGTCGAAAATTAATGCAAAGTAACAAACACTTTTGTTTAAATATAACGAAGACTTATAAATATATTTGGCAAGTGTTTGGAAAGTACAAGTGTATAATACATTACAGAATACATAATAGTTTATTTGGCTTAAGCATATACATCTTATCACCATGAACATAATGTATACATACAATTATAAATACAATCACATGCATGCATACAAACAGCTAAGCAAAACAAATTTACAATGTAACGTCAATAAGTGTTTGTTCAGAGGCAACCTTACAAAAACATTATACTCCCTACAACAACAAAATATTACATTCATCCCAATATATCCAAACGCATAATTCATTATTATATTGAATGTACATGTTGTTCAATACAAAATGGAACGTCTTCTTTCAAGTGCTTTGATGATAAAAGACCCAAGATTACTAAGCTCCTTTTTGTTGTTTGAACACAGCAATTGAACAAATTTAAACATGCTAGAATTTCGCAAATAGTAAGACTTTATGAATCTATTTCTAAAATCAGAATATAATGTACATTTTGAAACAAAATGAAACTCATCTTCAATGTCATTACAATTGCATAAAACACATGTTCGATTCTCTCTGGAAACATTTGTATGTCTCCCAGTTTCAATGGCTAATGGATGTGACGAAAGTCGTATTTTTGATGAAGCACATCGTATTTTCACATTTTTAATTATGTTTAAATATTCTGGTAATTCTATATTATATTTTATGTGTCTATACAGAAACAGTGAATTACTAAGTCTTACACCTTCGTTCCATTGAGATATATATATGTCTTTGAGTCTTATTGTGAGTGTTTTAATAAAATGCTTATGGATCACAGATTCTGGGTAAGTCCACACATTGTTAAATCCGGCGTCTTGGAGAATATGTTTGACTCTGTTTGCCCAATTTTTGGAAGTGTCTGCTTTTTCTAAGAGCGTATAGACAGATTTTAATATCACATTGTCACACTCAGCCGAGTTAATTCGAAGCCAATATTTGATTATACGTATTTTTCTTGTTAATAATAACGGTAAGCGTCCACACTCGCTATACAATGCATAATTATTTGTCGTTTGTTTAACTCGTAACAGTCGTTTACAATATTTCCTTTGGATGCGTTCTAATATTTCAGCACTACTCGATCCCCAGACTTCACATGAATAGTTCAAGATTGAACATACGTATGAATCAAAAAGATTAAAAGCAATATCAATTGGAGTTTCGATGTTTTTTGTTAGAGACATTAACGCTCCCATGGATCTAATTGCTCTATCGGCGAGTATTTGTATCCCATGTGTATACGAATTACCGCTTGAAAGCGTAAATCCAAGGTAATTGAACAGTTTTACAACTTCGATGGCTTGACCATTGTATGTCCAATGTTCATCATCGCGCAGATTTCCTCCTTTATGAAACACAACTATTTTCGTTTTGTCAACATTTACTGTTAAATCCCACTTCTCACAATAATTCATGAGTTGATCCAGTGATCTTTGTAATCCGTCACGTGATTCACTTAAAATAGCTGCATCGTCTGCAAACATCAGATGGTATATGTTTAATTGGTCAACTGTTATTCCGTCAAATGTATTTTCTTGGAGTGAGTTTTCTATGTCGTTTAAAAACAGTGAGAATAATATCGGCGAGTTGATTTCTCCTTGTAATAATCCGATGTCACTATTGAAGAAATCTGATAAATTTCCCAAATGTTTTACTGCTGATTTGATATTGGAGTACATTGATCGAATTAGTCGCAATAGTTTCCCATCGATTCCAATTTTGATAAGTTTGTACCACATGTATGATCTGTTTATAGTGTCAAATGCACGTTTTAGGTCTACGAATGCTGCATATAGTTTATTTATAGTTTATTTATTTCAAATACAAGTTCAATAAGCCACATGGCCCGTGAGACAAACAAGATACACAAATAAACATTATAAATGACATAGCAAGTGGAGCATGTTTAGGCAATTCATATAGGTGCATTTCATTATTTGAAGTAAAAAAACATTCACTCTTAAGAACATACTACAAAGAAAGAAAGATGAACTGTCGCGTCATAGACGGAGAAGGTGATATTTACTGTAATGTCCTCATCTCCGCTGTATATACATACACGTTTACCATGCAGTATATCAATATAACAACATAACAGTAAAACAATGTAGCTCTCAATCAGTCAGCCACGGGGGCACATGACCATATAGCTGTCGATTGAGAGTCACATGGTCAAAGAACAGGCAATGTGGATTTTGACAGTAATTAAATGAATGAAATTATATCTAAATCGATAAAATCTGTATTATACACTTAATATCTCTTTAGGGTTAAATTGAATAGTCACACATTATACAATTTCAAAAAACTACAACAACAAAATACGACACATACATATTACAGAACAGAACATATGATTATGTGTAATATTACATAACTATGAATGAAAATTTCATCAGTATGTAAATTGTAAAGACAACAGAACATATATATATATATACACACATGTATATTTTAAACTTCTTTACAAATGAATATGACATAATCATTGTAAAGTGGATCTTAATTGAAAAGCTTTAAATAAATATGTACTTAATTTTCTGAGTATAAACACATTAGTGCATTCGAAAAGTTGTTTAAGTTTATACATACTAGGATTGCACCTGTAATATTTAGAAATATATGTTTTACGGAGGTCAGAATATAAATGACACTCTATAACAAAGTGGTATTCGTCTTCAATTTTATTACATGTAATACACTTCCTGTCTTCACGTGGGATACAGTTTGGTCGATGCCATCTACCAGTTTCAATGAAAAGATTATGAGATGAAAGTAGTAACCTTGACATTGCAGCAGTTAAATTATAAGTGAAATTACATTTTAAATAAAACTGAAAGTCAAAGGAAACAATGGTTTTAAAGAAGGTGCTGCGCGTCGAATTCCCAATTCGTGCATTCCAGTTCTGTACATTTGTATCACACAAACGTTGTTTAAAAAGACTAACAAACGCATTTACGTTACCAACACCCTGAGCTAACCAAACTTCATAAAAACCTAATGATGATAATAAATGTTGAAGCAAAGAAACCCACGACACTTTGTGTGGATACAAGTCCGCATCGGTTCTTAAAACTTCATATATAATTTTGCAATACTTTAAATCGTCACTAGTTATAATTTTTAACCAATACTTTACAATTCGTATATGTCTATTATGGGATAAAGGAAATCTACCGAGTATTCCGTAAACAAAATCATTTTGTGTACAACGTTTTACTTGTAGAATACGTTTGCAATACTGTGTATGAATACGTTCCACACTATTTGCCTTATGGAAACCCCACACTTCACTAGAGTAATTCAAAATGGGTAAAATCAACTTGTCGAAAAGATCAAGTCTATGTTTCACGCTGACATTAGGAAAATTATATAAATATTTATTGAGTTTAAAAATAGCTTTTTGCGCTTTATCGGCGAGAGTTGTCTCTGTAATATTAAAGGAACCACCAGAAGAAAAGACAACACCTAGATAAGAAAGGGACTTAACTATTTCAAGACGGTCCCCGTTGAATGTAAACTGTAAGTTCTTAGACAAAATGCCACCTTTTCTGAAAACAATAATTTTACTTTTCTGGACATTTATTTTGAGTTTCCACCTACGGCAATAATTATTTAAACTATCTAAACCATTTTGCAAGCCCTCCGCTGAATCAGAAAAGACAACAATGTCATCAGCATAGAGTAAAATAAACAGTTTTGTCATGTACACATCAATACCTTTAAAACCATTTAATTCTAGATGTTCTTCAATGTCATTGATAAACATTGAAAACAAGAAAGGAGACAAAGATTCACCCTGACGAACGCCTAAAAAGCAAGAAAACTCGTCACTTAATTTGTTATTAAACCTAACACGTGATTTAACACTTAAGTACATACTTTTAAGAATTGTCATCATTTTACCGCGAATACCGAGTTTTATTAGTTTAGACCAAAGACTATTGCGCTCAATGTAATCAAAAGCTTTACTGAAATCTATGAAACTACAATATAATTTTTTACCTTGGTTTATCATATGCGTAACTATACCATGTAATACGAAGATATTATCAGTTAAAATACACCTCAAAAGATGACAATGGTATATCTGGAGATTTTATATGAGCTGACTGTTTCAACATTTTCCAGTATAGTTTGGCATTATTTAGTCTATACTGCTCCAGCGTTTTTGTTCTATCATCAAGGTATCTCCTTTTACATGATTTTATTGTACATTTATATTCAGATCGAGCTTTTACTAGTAACGATCTATTTTCATTTGAAGGACAACTACGATATTTGTTTAAAAAGGATAAGAACATATCTCTCTTCTGGCAACATTCATCGGTAAACCAAGGATTATTACCAGGCTGTGTTTTGTTATTTATATTATGTTATTATGAATACTAATTTTGAAAAGGTCATCAGTAACATTATTCATAAGTTGGGAAAATTGGGTTAAACTGGCATCTACATCAACATCCGTGGAACAGTTATTGGTTAAAATGGTCAATGTACTCAGTTCATCAACAAATGCATCTGTATTTATTGCATTGACGAATGAATTAGATAGATCAGTACTCCACTTATATTTATAATTTATCTCCTCGTAATTCACATTTTCCACTGCCCCATCACGTGATAGAAATGCTACGTCAAGAGAAACTCTGTTTTCAAATGTAAACTCAATTAAATCGTTTCTTTTGATTCAAAAACGTTTCAATCAATGAATTTAAAATGAATATCGATCCACGGTGCTATGATTCTTCTTAAATCCAAACTGCGCGTCAGTAATGATGTCATTCTCCACGGACCAGCGCTTAAGTCTATTATGGATAACTGTCGACAGTAATTTGTCAAAGCAACTAATAAGCGTTATACCACGGTAATTCGATGGTGTTGACCTGGAGCCTTTTTTATACACAGGAATGATAACTCCGGTCGAGAGTGCTGGATAGTCTTCCCCTTTCTAGTAATACATTGAATAGCCGTTCAATATAAGGCATAAATAAGTCAATGCAATCAATAAGATATTCACTAAGTATTTCGTCGACTGAACTTGCCTTACCAGTTTTTAAACATTTTGTTGCATTGAGGATTTCTTCTCTTGTAATTTGCGCGTTCAATGTACTATAAGTAGGATCGGTCAGTGAGTCTGAACTTAGGTCGTATTCATGTAGAGCATCTCTAGTTTCATCGTCTATTTCAATATTGTTTGATGACGATAACTCTTTAAAACAGTTATATAGCTCCTCGGCATTCACTTCAGATGCGTTAGATTTCGTGGGTTTAGAAAATAATTTCCAGAACTCTTTCGGCGATTTTCTACGCATTTCATTCATAGTAAAACAACGTTCTCTGTTGAATTTACGTCTATATTTCGAACAACAATTCTTATAGTTTTTCTTGGCTTGTAATAATATATCTCTGTTTTCTCTAGATTGCACACAATTGAATTGATTAAGTGCTATTTTATACAGTTTATGTTTGTTGATACATTCTTCGTTGAACCATTTTTTCCGTTCATGTTTATTCACTTCTGTGAAATAAGATTCATTTCTTATTATCACCTTCCTTTTGAAGAATTCGTTCGCTCTGTCTGTTACAAATGTTGTAAATTGCTGAACAAGTTCATCTGTGTTAGAGTTGTCGATAATATCTGCTGACGTAAAATTGTCTAATTCATATATATCGTTTCTTATCAAGTTTATAAAGTCTTGTTTGTGTTGTGCATCATATTTAATGGCGTATGAGCTATAAACAGTGGGTTCGGTTTGTTGAAGTCCTATACCTAGTTCATACACAATTGGTGCATGATTTGAAAATTTGTTGAAGTCTAATACTTTAAAGTTTATAATGCGTTCGAACATATTGTAGTCTGTTAATACATAATCCACTGTACTTTGTCCGTTCGCTGTGTAACAAGTATAACGGCCATCTTGATCACCACATACTCTGCCAGTTAAGCACTGTATATCAACGGATTTACATAAGTCCAATAAATGGTCCCCAAAGCGATTTGAGCCTTTGTCACTTGAATCCCTGCTTGCTATTTGTATTGATCGTGACGTTGGATTAAGTTCGTAGTCATCAAGTTCGTTTATATTTTGCACGTAGTTACGTTTATTTGAAATACGAGAGTTCAGATCTCCCTGTAATATGACATCGCCTAATTCCTTGTACCGTTGTATCTCGGTTTCTAGCTTTTCGAATGTATCTATGTCTTATAAAGAATGTATAGTAGCGTTCTCTGGGGCTATATATGTAAAACATATAAGAATATAAGAATATACGTTTTATTTTCAATATATCTGTAGGCCGGAGGCCCGTGAGATTGACACATATCAATACACAACATAGTGGCAAAATGTGAAAACAGCAATATCAATACAATGTTATACATATCATACAGCTGGCAATACTTCTCAAATTAAATAAAATAGAATATGATTGAAGCTTCGTTCTAGTTTTGTATATTTAGTTTGTAAATATACGGAGAGGCCAATACTCTAAAACTAGGGTAGGACGGTTGGATGGGGCTAGTTTAAACGGAGAAGGTGGGGTTAATGATTTAATAGATAAAAACATTTAAGGGCTATATACCTTAACAGGTGATTAATAATAGTTTTACTTGTATTCTAAACGCAATGAAATGAAATGTTCGACCATCGTAAGCAAAACAAAATGTCTGAAGAAAACAAAAAACATCTTCTTATCCCAGGCAATTATATGTATAAAGAAATACGATACCATCTGTGATGCCATCTGTGGCGGGAAATTAAATATTTGGACATTGTAAGATAAAAACAATATATTAAGGGAACAGATCCTATCTCAGTTTACATATAGTTATATACATAACAGTGCAATATAAATGTGTTTCGTGAAAAATGACAGGTTTCGTTATAGAATGCAAGAGAAGTTGACATTTGAATGTTAATACAACAGTATTTCAAAATGAAGATATGAGAACATTGAACATTGACAACAAATGGTATAAGAAGACAAAATAATTATTTTGATAACAAGTGATTACATGTATAAGTACAGTGTTCCATGAAAGATAGATTTAATAATAAAATTCTTACGCATTTATAAACATATAAATTGAGAATAATCAAACATACTCGACTACATTTCATTTTGTTTGATTTTAAATGCTTTGAATATGAAAACGCTTAGGTTTTGAATAACATTTGCATTTCTGTTTTCAAAAAGTAATTTCAGTTTAAACACATTAGGTCTTATCCAATAAAATCTACTTATATATATTTCACGTAGTTCGTTGTATTTTAAACATTCGAGAATGAAATTATATTCATTTTCAACTTTATGACAAGAATTCCATAATCTATCTTGAACTTCAATTCTTGGTGTTTGCCATCTGGCTGTTTCTATGAAAAGATTATGAGAAGAGACGATTAAACGTGTCATAGCTATTCTAAATTTTGGGATATTTAAACATTTAAGGAAATACTGAAAGTCAAAACTAATAATTTCTTTATAAAATAATGCTCTTGAAGATTCTTCTACACGTGTATGCCAGTCTTGTAAACTTACGTCATGTAAACGTTGTTTGAAAGCGTGTACGAATAACTTATTGTTTCCAACACCTTGTGCTAGCCAAACATCAAGAATGTTTATTTGGATATAAATCTGCGTCTGTTTTAAGTATGTCATATATTAATTTGTAATATTTATTTTCTGCGCTATTCACAATGTTTAACCAGTACTTAATAATTCTAAGGTATCTAGTGTTTTCCATACTAAATCTACCTAATATACCATATATAAAGTCATTTTGTGTTGAACGTTTTACACTTAACATATTTTTACAATATATTGTATGAATTCGCTCTATATGTTTAGCGTTATAAAACCCCCAGACTTCACATGCATAACATAATATGGGTAACACTAACTTATCAAACAATTATAGTCTATGGGGTATCGATACATCAGAAAATTTCATTAAATATTTATTCAATTTGAATATAGCCTTTTGGGCCTTTCCGGCTAGACTTTTCTCTGTTTCTGCAAAAGAACCACCTTGTGTAAAGACAATGCCAAGATATGAAAATGCTGAGACTATTTCAATTTGTTTGCCATTTAATAAAAAAGTAATGTTTCTTGGTAGCTGTCCGGCTTTTCTAAAGACCATTATCTTTGTCTTGTTGACATTAATTTTTAATTTCCATTTCATACAATAATCTTGTAATATATTTAATCCTTTCTGAATACCAGACTCTGTTTCTGAGAAAATGGCAATATCATCAGCGTATAACAGTTGAAACAATTTTATCATATGCATTTCAATACCTTGAAAATTATTTAATACAAAGTACTCTTCAATATCGTTTAAAAACATCGAAAATAAGAAAGGGGACAGACAGTCTCCTTGTCTAACACCAAGCATACATGAGAATTCATTGCCTAACATGTTGTCAAACTTTACACGTGTTTTTATATTATTGTACATACTTCTTAATACAGTCATGATTTTACCTCTTACACCCATTTTTATTAATTTCATCCACAAAGTGTTCCTTTCTACATAGTCAAAAGCTTTACTAAAATCGATAAAACAACAATATAATTTTTTACTAGAATTTATCATATGAGTTATTATGCCATGTAGTACAAAAATATTATCCGTGGTGCTCATACCGCGTCTAAACCCTGCTTGTGCTTCGAGGTAAACGTTATATTTTTCAGCCCATGAATTTAATCTCTGGTTTAAAAGACTAGTAAAAAGTTTTCCGAGCGTACTTAGCAATGTGATTCCCCGATAATTTGAAGGGTCATTTATATTTCCTTTTTTATGAAGAGGTATAATATAGGGAACTAGGGAAAATACCATTATTTAGTACGCTATTGAATAAAGTGCATAAAAATGGTGCTAATTCCTTAGCTCCGTGAATGAAAAATTCGTTTATATAATAGTCCGGTCCTGAGGATTTGCCATTTTTCAGTAGCTTAATACATTTTAAAATTTCTTCGTGACGAAAAGGCACATCTAATTCGTAAAACATTATGTCGAATTCATTGTTAATAAAACGTTCGTTAAAATAAAGTACGTCTTCATCGGGGTTAAAGAAATGATCATCCAGCTTTAAAATATAATTCGAAATTGCTTAACGGTATACTCGGTTGTTTGATATGTGATGCATCTTTAAGCATTTTCCAATACAATTTGGCATTTTGTTCCTGTTTATCTCCAGGACATTTGTTTGATTAATGTTATAAATTCTTTTACATTCTTTCATTGTATTTTTGTAATCCGAACGAGCTTTGGTAAGTAACTGTCTATTCTCGTTTGAATTATCTTGTCGAAATGAATTTAACCGCCTATAAAAATATGTTCTCTTGTTTTCACAATCTTCGTTATACCATTCTTTCTTATAAATGCTTGATGTATTAATTTTGTTTTTGGTTATTTTCTTCATAAACAGAGGATCTGTTACGCTTTTCATGAGATCAGAGAAATTGTGTAGGCAAGATTCTAAATTTTCAATATTACTGCTCGTCATGGTCTCTCTTTCAATCATATTCAGTTTCTCGTTAAAATCGTCTGTGTTCAACATTTCTGTGTATTCTGTTTCCGTTCGCTTGACCAAACGTATTTATACTCAATTTTAATCGGATTATTGTCATCGGAAGGCATTTGTGTATTTAATGGTTGGTTAATAGTGTTTGTCAATATACATTCAATTACGTTGTGGTCCGATAATGAGTTAGGTTCGTGGACCATAAAGTGTTGTATCTTATCAAAAATAAACTCTGATGCGAGGAAATAATCAATCAAGCTACACCCATTGTGTCCTATAAACGTATATTTGCCAATAAAAACGTCATTGCCCGCACGACCATTTAAAATCCTTAAACCAGTCTGTTTGCATAAATCAAGTAAAAATGAACCGTTAGTATTAGTACGCCCCCTGTCTTGTGAGTATCTTGGTGAGAAATCATCACCCGAATAATCATCCGGTAAAACATCATCTGGAATCAATACAGAATCAAAAATTACAAAATCCGGATTGTCATTAGTACGGCTGTTAAAATCACCAGCCAATAATAAGTTACATCTACCATTAGTGGTATTGTGAATTAAGGCAATCGATTCAGTCAATCTATCAAAGATATTTTGGTCAATCAAATTATAATGACTACTACCCTCTGGCATAACATAGCATAATCCAATAAATAAATCGTCTGTAAGCGAAAATAAGTCACTGTTAAATCTTAGCCATATAATGTCTTCTTCGCTTTTGTAAAATAGTGTATTTTCTGTAACAAAAGTACTTCGGACATATATTATAATCCCTCCAGAATCACGCTTTGATCTTTGTGATCTTGTTCTATGTAAAACAAAATATTGAAAATTGTCCACATATAAATCTTGAAGTTCGTTTGACCACGATTCTGTGAACATTACAATGTCATTGTTTTCAAAAATTGACAGTATTTCATCACAATGTAGCTTATTTAAATGTTTCGATACAAGACACTGTACGTTCAATAAAGCCAGTCTAAGTTGCACCTTCTCCTGTACACGTTAACTTGTATTTTCGGACTGGCTCAAAACCGGTCCGGGCCGTTCATCACCGGAATCACTGGTGGGTATGTGATTTTTTGTATTTATAGTGTCCAAACTAGTCTGACCGTCGGTGTTTCTGTCTGTTTTAGTTGTACTTCTCGTGGATTGCGATCTGGAAACGTCAGTTTTGGATCGATTGTTACGTCGAGTAGTAGATCTTGCACGATGAGAACCACTTTTATTGTTCACACTGTTGCGTATATTCTCAATGTTAGGAGTACTGTTTGTGGTATCCTCTTGTGCTGTTTGGGTCAAATCAAGTGCCTCATGTAGCACGGTTGGTTGCGGTAAGGATTCATCATACGCATCCATCGGTGTTTGGTGAGTGTCGATTGTTTTTCGGGGTTATTGAGTGTGAATTTCTCATGTACATTAGGTATTGTCATGGGTTCTGAAAATTCCTGTATTTGATCGAGTTGAACCAGTCTGCTTCTTCTCATGACATCGTACCAGTCAGGGAATTCGTCCTGAATAACTTTACCGTCACAGGTAAGTTTTGCTGGGTATATAATACGGACGTCCGATTTCGGATGTTTGTCTCTGGTGTTCTTAAACAGTGGCCATAAACGTTTACGTGCATCTGAAATTTCACGAGGCATATCACGGTCGATGGAGTATTTCTCTGGGCAATATTTCAAAGTTTTTGCATTAGACATGATCATTTCCACCATGTTGAAGTCTATAAAATTGACTATAATTGGTCGGGGATATTGTTGTCCTTTCTTATATTGACCTAATCTGTGTGCACGGTTCATATACATACCGGTAGAATCCAACTGTAAAACAGTAGCGATGCAAGTTATGATGCGCTCTTTGCAATTTTCTTGTTTGTTTTCGGAAATACCTCGGAATATTAAATTGTTTCTCTTTCCACGTGCCTCTTGATCAATGGATTTATACGCCAGTGTTTTTAGTAAAGATGATTGTGTATTTGTTACACTCACAATATTGTTGATTTTCCCACAAGCGTTTTCAAGATATCTGTTTGTACTGGACATTAGTGCTTGTGTACCAGCCTGTTCGACTTTTAGGTTCAAAATTTCATCAAAGATCATTGCTAATTTAGTGTTCATATTTGCTGTTTCGAACTCGTCTGCAACTAATAATACGTCTTCACTTAAGTTACGTTTTCTCCTCTTTGAATCCTGTCTCTTAGATACCCTGGGCGTAAACATCAAATCTCCCGTTATCTGATCCTCCATCGTGTCCACCCGAGAAAAACCTGCCGCCATTTATATGTTGACAATAAGTTGTAGAAACTTGTATACGGGTGTATTTCCCGCCAGGTTTAATACAATGCACTCGCACAAAAGTATAAAAGTACACTTATTCCACACATATGGTTGTTAAAACAAGACACTTTTCGTGGGAATATATTATAAATCCGTTAGCAGATGGTATTTGTGTAACATAAATACCCACTGAATATGTATTTATATTCACATTCGGAATCGGATTACTTCGCTAGCATGTGGAAAGAACATATAATCTCCGCAGTTGATGAGACATTAAATTCTTTAGAGACAGATAGCAGTGCTTATGTATCAATTTCTTCTGTGGAGAAGGCTATTCGATCCTTGCCTACTGGAAAAGCAGGTGGTGTAGACGGAATTGTGTATGAACATTTAAAACTGAGTAACAAGACGATCGCACCCATTCTTGCTCATCTATACACTCAGATGTTACGTCTAGCGCACATACCACATGAGATGAAAAGGGGTATTATAATAACTTTACACAAGGGAGGTAACAAACGTAAGGACGATCCCAACTGTTATAGAGCAATAACTCTCTCTTCGTGTGTCCTGAAACTTTACGAAATTGTGCTACTTGAAAGGTGTTCGGAAAACCTATACAGCAAACTTTCGGTACAACAAGGCGGTTTTCAGTCCGGATTGGGTTGTATAATGACGTCATTCATGTTCCGGGAATGCCTTAATTACGGTAGAGAACATTCATCAAATGTGTATCTGTGCTACTTGGATGGAAAGCAGGCCTTTGACCACGTCTGGCACCAAGGTCTCTTCTATAAGCTCATTGATTATGAGGTAGATCCGACAACATTGTTGTCATTACGAGCGTTGTATAAGGATTCGGAGAGTCAGGTTAAATACCAAGGGTTGCTGTCTGACAGTTTTCCAGTTCAACAAGGAACCAGACAAGGAGGGAAAAGTTCGCCTCTGATGTACCTTATCTATATAAACGGTCTTATTGAAGAACTAGAGAACAGTGGTCAAGGTTTCTGCTTGTTTAATCAACGTATTTGCTCTCCAACTGTGGCGGACGACATGGTTTTAGTTTCATTTTCGAAAGCCGGACTCGACCGCATGCTCGACATTTGCTGGGAATATTCGCGGAAATGGCGCTACTTTTACAATGCGAGTAAATGTGAAGTAGTGGTGTTCAATGAACGAAAGCTGATCCGCAGTGATAGGAGATTCTCTTTAGGACCGTACACTATTACGGAAAGTGGAAGCTACCGTCATCTGGGAGTGGTCTGCGACAAGTTTTTATCCACCAAAGAGAATATCAACGATGCTTGTTTGAGACTTCGCAGGACATTTTTCAGTGTATGTAATGGTATAGATCCAACATCAATAAGCCCTGTAACTTTCAGTGTGATTTACAAAGCGGTCATTCTACCTAAGGCATTATATGGATGTGAATTATGGAATTCCTACTCAAAGGATGAGATTCAACGACTTGAAACATCTCAAAATACATGCTTGAAGGTTATACAGAATGTGCCAAGATGGTCGAGCACAGCATTTACTCGCTGTAGCATAAATATTGACAGCATGGAAACTCAAATAGACTATAAGAAATTACAGTTCTTCGGACAATTGTGTAGGCTACCTAGTAAGTTCCTAGCGAAGACCATATTCGTTCATCGTCTAACACGATTTTGTAATGGAGGTTGCCAATACTACGGTTTTATTCCTGACTTGTATCGTGTATTGTGTTAATACTCACTGACTAACAGCATGTACGATTACATCCAGAGTGGTTACTTTCCGGTGAAAGCAAGATGGAAACAAACTTTGAAAAACTGTGTGTTAAATCCAGCCAATCAATGTCAGCTTAACAACATTGTTCTTGACGTAAATGAGAAGGTCACAGAATGTGTTCTCAGCGTAGATAGATGTTCGAGTCTCTGGTATGTCTGCAGAAATACACCATCCTTAGCTTCTGTGTGTAGAACTCTTCATCGCTGTCTAACCATGTTTTTGTCAAGAAAATTCACTCGGCAATGTAAAAGGTGTTTACGACATACCATGAACTCCGTTGAACACCAGATATGTTTCTGCTCGGTAAATGCCAGTGAACGCCAACGACTATGGGATACAATGATGAACAGTCTCGGATACGATTGGTTCATCAATTTCATGAAGCTGACACCTATGGGTCAGTGTAGTGTGATTCTGGGGCTCGCCGTGTGTAACGATGAAAGGGCGTTCCTTAATTATGCAATAGTAAGGGCATTTGTTAATCTGATGCGATAATGTTATTATGTGACTATGTATAATATATATATATATGTAATATTTTGTATATCGGTAAAAAGTATATCAGTGATATTTGTTATTAAAGTTCCGTGAAATAGTTCAGCAACAATATTGTCGATTCTACATTACTTAATAGATCAAAGCGTATACTCGCAAAATGTATATTAATATCACATTTCACTTAAATCGTCTTAGCTTTGTTAAGGCGGACCAAGTGATTTGTCAGTATCATTTACTTATTCGGCTTTATAGAAATAATGCGCCTTAAATATATTTTACTCTTACGAGTTCACTTATTTAGTGAGTATAATTCACATTTTTGTCTTTCATTTCGATTTCGTTAAGACTTGAATGTGTCAGGCTCTACTTTACCTTACTTTATTTCATTCTAAGCGAAATATCTAGTTATGAGCCAGTATTCAATTATATTATAATTATTCATATTATACTGAACTCCTTTTTTCTTCTCTTCATTGAAATGTTAATTTAAATAATTATACATCGAGTCTACTCAAGACTGTAAGTAATAGTTATTGTGTTAATTTTGCTCCAATACAATGTTTATGTTTTATCTATGATTGCCTGTATCTACATACACATGCTTAGCTTTGTTTTGGATTTTTGCTTGTATATATTATTCTGCTCTCCGTATTTGGAGGAAATAAAAGAATCTATCTATCTATCTATCTGGGAAATTGTGATCGACGGCGGTTTTTTATGTACCATGAAATCACATTCCTCACAGGTAAAAAATTGCATGAATTTTTTAACAAAAAAGTATTTTTTTACAACTGAGTCACATTTGTCACAGATTGCAATTGTCAGTATTACAGATATATTTTGTTGATATACATGTATGCGTATATATTCTAGTTATAAAGAATCGTTGATTATGTTGATGTTGTTGTCGTTTTTGTTGTTGTTGTTGCTGTTAGTTCTCGACTTGGCTGCAGTTGTAGGCGCAGTGGCGGTTGCTGTAGAGATAGTTGTTTTAATTTGTTGCTGTTTTTGTTTGTTGATGTTGTTGCTGTACGGGTATTAGAGGTATAAGTAGGAATAGTAATGGTTCTTGTTGGCACCGTAATAGTAGGTGTATGCGTAGTAGTGGTAGATGGCAGTGCGGTTGCTGTTGTGAATTGTGTTGGCATTGTTGTGCTTGCTGTCGGTAGAATGGTGGTTGATGTAGGCGCAGATAAGGTAGTTGTTTGCTTGTTCGATTGTTATTATAGGCGTCGGTGTGTTAGTTTATAGTCTATACCATATTATATTAGCTCATTTTGAAGAAAGCTGGCAGCTTCTTTAATCACTCTCGAGTCCGCTTCCTCGGTCAAACTCAGCAGTACTGAGTGCCCATGGGAAAGGTTCTACGAGAACGTTCACCGACCGAGGATCGAACCCGGGACCTCTACCTCTGAGCGTCTGTTAATGTATAGATATGTGTTGTTGATAAGAGTTTAGATGTGGTAAATGTAAGAAATATTGATGTTGTTTTTGTTGTTGTTGGAGATATACGTGCTGTTGTAGGCGCGGTACTTCCGCAATAATTGGTGTTAAACGCGTTTTATTGTTACAAATGTGTAAATCGTTCATCAAAAAGAAATCATACTATGGCCTTAATATTCATATTTTATCATTGATTAAGTTGACGAAATTATGTTTGAGAATTAAGATATAAATATTTATTTGTAAACTCACTGTATTGACGCATATACTTTTAGTTGCGTTTTTATATTATAACTATATAAATTCATAGTTATTCATGTACATCATATGTGACGTAGCAAGATGGCGACGGTCGGTTGGAAAATTTTAAGACCGGTGAAAAATTAATTACAGTAACCTATTTGTGAATCTTGGATTTCAGTCAAAGAGTCTTTAGTGTTGGATATTTACATTATACTGCTAACTGAGTGCTATACAGTGAGATTTATGCTTATTAATACGTGTCTTACGTGATTTGCTTTCAGAGGTAAATCTTGACAAAAATATGACAACAGGAGATTGGGAGTACGTTGCTAGAAACGACAGCAAGCGTAAGAGACATAATACTTCCATCGGCTCAAATCCTTTATCTCCAATCCCACCTGGTTTAGAATTTGAAACTGCTGATATCGACACAAAATTGTCGATGATATTTGAAGAAATATTAAACTTGAAAATAGATCAAGCCAATACACTGAAACTAATATCAAAGTCAAATAAACGCTACGAACATACATGTGATAAGATAAACAGTATAGTGGACATTACAAATCAACAATCATCCCTTCTTAAAACATTGGCGTACAAGTATATAGATATAGAAGCACGTGGACGACGCAATAATTTGATATTCCGTGGAATCTACGAAAACAATCATGAAAACTGTACCAACCTCGTGCTTGAGTTATGTCAAATATTATGCAGTTGGACACGAGAGGCATGATTATTTCTCGAGCACATCGTCTTGGGGCAAGAAAGACTGGTCAAAGATCACCAAGACCAATCATAGCAAACTTTGTACATTCCGGTGCTGTGGAATTCATATTAGCAAACGCCAAAACATTGAAAACTTGTCCAGGTTATTCGATTGACAGAGACTATCCCAAAGAGATAACAGAAGCCAGGAAGCGTTTATGGCCATTGTATAAAGACACTAAACAGTCAAATCCAAAATCCACCGTGCAAATCATTTATCCGGCAAAACTCATCTGCGACAAGAAGGTTATCAGAGATGAGTTTCCTGATTGGTATTCTGCCCTGTCCAAAAATAGACTTGTTGACATGTACCATATTGAAGATATAAACATCAATCAAACTCATAATGCTTCACAGTCTGGTGGGGATTATTTACCCAACAACAACGCTGACCACCAAACTCATGCAATGGATACTCTAGTTACTGAGCAATCAATGCAAGTGAATATCTGCAACCATTCTAAAGCGCTGGATTTGTCTCAATCAACAAGAAGTATTCCGTCATTATTTGAAAACAAATCCGCAGCCGTCGAACAATCTGATACGACGTCGAATACTGCTGGTGACAAATCTACCTCAGCCGGTGCAAACAACCAACAACGTAAATCAGGATCGCATACCTCAACATCTACCACCAGGAAGTCAACAAGTCGCCGCCGTCAACAATCGCAATCACAATCTACGCAACGCCAAGACCAACCAGTACACCCAACGTCTGGTTCTCGTCAGAACGTCGACCAGAATACTGTGAATAGTGACACTTGTGCAAATAACTCCAACATTGATTCCGGCTAACGGTCCCAGGAGAAGGTGCAAATAAAATTTGCATTACTTAATGTACAGTGCCTTATTTCCAAAAGTTGTAATAAACTACAGTGTCCAGATATTATACATATTTTTCAGTCTAACGATGTTATTATGTTTACAGAGACATGGTCGAATGCATTACAAGACTTTAGTGTTGATGTATTCCATCATTTCCCATTACATAGACTGAAATGGAGACATAGCAAGCGTGATTCTGGTGGCATTATAATTTATGTACGTGATAATCTTGTTGACGAAAACTGTATGTTCTTACATAGTGATGATGGTATTTTATGGTTGCGAATTAATGGTCGTAAACTACTGTTGGACTCTGATCTGTATTTAGGCTTATGTTACGTAATGCCGGAAGGTAGCAGTAGATTCAACACTGTCGATCAAAATTGTTTTGACAAATTACTTGATTCGGTTGCTACTATACATAATAATACGAATGGAAATTGTCATATTTTACTTTCAGGCGATTTAAACAGCCGTACATCAGACAATAATGATTTTGTAATGTTTGATTCAGACGACAATTTTATTTCTGTACCTGATGATTATCATATAGACTCATATATCCCAAGAAAATCTCAAGATAAGGGGCATATGAATACATATGTAACTCTCTTTTAGACTTTTGTAAACAATCCGGATTACGCATATTGAATGGCCGATGTTGTCAAGACGCCAGTACAGGCAAACACACGTGTGTAGGTCATAGAGGCCGTAGTGTTATTGACTATGTCATTGCATCAGAAAATTTATTAAATCGATTTACATCATTTTATATTCATGACCCTAATCCATTGTCAGATCATTGTGTCATTGATTTCACACTAGAAAATACAACCTCTGTTATCGATAATGGCCACGACAATGATCAAACTGATGCCGTTGATTTTAAATATTTTGATTATAGATATACATGGTGCGACGACATGAAGGAGAAATATATTAATTCTATTAGTAATGAACATTTTACCGCTAATTTAAATATCATTGTCGACAAAGTGAAAAACTGTACAAATTGTGAAGAAATTGAGTCGAATTTAGAATCATTTTCATGTCTTATGTGTAGTACAACCGATGAATTATTCAAGCGTCCTATAGATAATTACAGCCATGAAAATGTATCACCAAATTGTAACAAATCATGGTTTAATGATGATTGTGCTTTGAAACGGTATCAGTTTTTATCCGTTTTAAAGGATTATAGAAAAAATGCCTCGGACGAAAATCGAGTGTTATTAGTGAAAGCACGATCTGAGTATAAAAACACGTTGAAATATAACCGTAAGCGGTATTTGAATGAACGCACTAACACCTTAGAAACATACCGATACAAGAACGCTAAATTATATTGGAAATTGTTAAAAGAATCATCTCATGTAAAAACACCGGACATACCTCTGTCAAGTTTTGAGCATTACTTTAAGGCTATTAATAATCCAGACGATCACTTTTTCAATCCTGACGAAGATGTTATGTATTTTAATGATCGTTTTGTTAAAGGTGAATTTCATGTCATGTTTAATGAGCTTGACTCAAGCATAACTGAAAGCGAAATATTAAGTGCTATTAGCGAAATAAAAGCTGGTAAAAGCGCTGGTCCCGACAATTATTTAAATGAATATTTTAAACATGGTAAAACTCAATTATTACCATACCTATTTAATTTGTTCAATATTGTTTTTAGCACCGGTTATTTTCCCGAAGCATGGTCTGATGGATATATAATTCCATTACATATATATTTATTTATTCAAGTCTCATCTTTGTACAAAACATAGATATACATATAGTAACGACTATAAAAACAAACATAAAACATTTCACAAAGCCATTCAAATAAGAATTATAAGAGACTATATGAGCATACACCTCGTACATAAAATTATACAAACTTTATACGATATATTATAAGACTATCGAGTAGCCAAAATATTA
Source organism: Mactromeris polynyma (assembly GCA_032209605.1). Taxonomy (NCBI): domain Eukaryota; kingdom Metazoa; phylum Mollusca; class Bivalvia; order Venerida; family Mactridae; genus Mactromeris; species Mactromeris polynyma. Next base: position 236,434 of record JASFXZ010000108.1, on the reverse strand, counting down.
ACATATTAACATAAATATTTAATTTTGAACTATAATCGTGTGACATTAAAACATAAGAATGACTATCTATCAGTTTTGTAAAAAGTTGTTAGTAAGAAAGGCTCGCTTAATGACCCGGAAAACTACAGAGGAATTACATTGCTTAGTGTTTTAGGAAAACTTTACAAGGATTTTAAATAATCGTTTAGATAAATGGGCTCAAAAGTATAACGTTTATGTTGAAGCACAGGCAGGTTTCAGAAGGGGTATGGGTACAACAGATCATATTTTTGTGTTACACGGCCTAATAACGCATATGATTAACTCTGGGGAAAAAATGTTTTGTAGCTTTATTGATTTTAGCAAAGCCTTTGATTATATAGAAAGAAACAGTTTGTGGTACAAGTTAATAAAAATCGGAATCAGAGGAAAAATGTTTACTGTCATTAAAAGTATTTATTCTAACATAAAAAGTCGTGTCAAATATAATAACATGCTTAGCAATGAATTTTCTTGTATGTTAGGTGTACGCCAAGGTGAATGTTTGTCTTCATTTCTGTTTTCTATGTTTTTGAACGATCTAGAAGAATATCTGTGTTTAAACAACTTTGTAGGTATTGATGTTCTAATGACAAAACTATTTATCTTACTATATGCTGACGACATTGTAATTTTTTCAGAGTCAGCCGAATGGCTTCAGAAAGGATTCGATTTATTATTCGATTATTGCAAAATATAGAAGTTAAAAATCAATGTAAAAAAACAAAAGTAGTTGTTTTTAGAAAAGCGGGATTACTGCCGCGCGATACTAAATTCACTTTCGGTGGCAAAATTGTAGAAATTGTAAGTTCTTTTTCATATCTAGGTATAGTTTTTACACAGGGTGGATCCTTTAATATAACAGTGTTCTCTAGCAGGTAAAGCACAAAAAGCAATTTTTAAATTAAACAGACATCTTCTTAATTTTCCTTATGCATCTGTTAGTCATAAATTAGAGCTCTTTGACAAATTGATTTTGCCTATTATGAATTATTCCTGTGAAGTGTGGGGTTTTCACAAAGCAAGTAATGTAGAAAGAGTATATACCCAATACTGTAAACGAATGTTAAACGTTAAAAGATGTACTCAGAACGACTTTGTATACGGTGTATTAGGCAGATTTGAATTGGCATACTATAGATACATCAGAATAATTAAATATTGGCTGAAAATACAATCATGCAGTGAAATTAAATTTTGTAAAATTATATACAACGTGCTGAAAGAAGATTCTTATGTCTTTCCAAATAAAACTTCATGGGTTACATTAGTCCGCAATCTTTTGTCAGAATTAGGTTTTTATGAGGTTTGGTTAGCACAAACCGTTGGTGACACTAAAGTATTTTTAAACATTTTTAAACAACGACTTATAGACACTAGTATTCAAAATTGGCAGAGTCGTTTGGAAAACTCGAGTAGGGCGCATTTCTTTAAATCTGTTATTAATTTTGAGTATCAATTTTATCTGAAATCGATTAATATTAGTAAATTTAGGACCGCGATGTCAAGATTAATAGTATCATCGCATAATTTAAAAATAGAGTCCGGTAGATGGCATAAACCTAGAAGTATCCCAATAGATGACAGAAAATGTTTAATCTGCAACAAAATTGAAAACGAGTATCACTTTATTTTAGAATGTTCTTTATATATTGATCTACGCAAGAAATACATAAAAAAATATTACTGGTCACGTCCTAATATGTTTAAGCTAAAAGAATTATTTGAAAGTAAAAATTCAATGCTTTTCAGTTACGCGATTCACTTACCTAATTTCAGTGTGAAATGTAGTTATTATATAACTAGCAAATGTAAATATATATGTTTTGTGTTGTTATGTCAACGATGTATGTTTATTTTCTATGTTTACAAATTGCTGTTTGTCTCATTTCATTTGTTCCTACAAAATGTTATATCAAGCAAATCACTATTATATTGCACACCTTCTCCGCCCCTGCCGAACGATTTCGCTTTGTTCTTTTTTGTCGTCTTCTCGTAATCTTTAATGCTACTTTCAATGATTCATATATCTAAAACATGTAACTTCGTTTCACTTATTTCGTACATTAAGATACATGTATACGTTTTCTTGATATTGACTAGTTGCCACTTGTTACGTCCGTAATGGGAAATTGTATGTACATGTATTTATGTTCACATGGCCTTTGGCCTACTGAATTTGCAATAAATTATCTATAAATTATATATATCATACCACATATGCCGATTTTTCATATCGTTTTAGTAAAAAAAAAACATTTACAGCAATTATGAAATAAAATATTACAAATATATGTATAATCTGTGTTTTCTGTTGAATACATTCAAAACCACATATTGAGAACAAATTGGTCCAAGTCATTCCAAACAGATTTAAGGATATATAATGCTCATGTTTTGTTCATTTGTTTGTCTAAACAATCATGAAAATATACTTTATCTAGTTAAAACTTCAATAAATATGCATTATCACAGAATAAATTTATAATTAATTTCTCTGTATTTGTCGAAAAAATACGTTTTTATTATCATGAAATTAACAAGCGGGTGTTTTTTATTGGTTTTGTCTGTTAGTAATATATTTAAACAAGATTGTTTTAACATGGCAATTGTTCTTATAAATAATGCTTTAGCTTATGTAACAATACTAGATGCAGCCCATTAAACAAATTAGGTTCAGATGAGCCAGATACATCTTTAAACGTTAAGATTTTGTTGACCAACATAATGGACCAAATATATTCCAAAAAGGAATGCCTTATTAACTATATCCTACATATATGGCATTTCGCCCAACAGTCAAGGGTAATATCGGACTTTCGCCATATATTTCGCCAAGTGAATATGTTAACAAAACCGTTATTAACCACGTCATAATATTAGCAAAATAGTACACCCATAAATTCAAACAATCTAAACGATACAGGAAACCGTCTCATTCAAATAACATCTGTACAAATGTATGAATATTGAAAAGATAATAGCAGCTATAGATGCAAAGCAAAATTGATTCTTTAACCCTGTAATGACATGTTTTCATGCATATTCCTTAAAATGTCATGCATGCTTTTTGTTCTATGTGGCTGACCAGACGATTAAAATCTTCAAGCTTACATTCTGTTTTATTCCACTCTCACACCATTTATACTCACATTTCCTTTTTCTACTTGATATTATTATAGATAACTGACAACATTAAACATACATTTTATATAATAATTACTAAAACACATTCAAACGATAACTCTGCAAAAATATTCATACTTCGAATCTAGAGCAGGATATACCAGTAGAACGGAAAGTTTGTCTAACAATGCATCAGTATGTGAACAGAAATAATTCAGTAATAAAATATAATACAAACGTTCGTAAAACATGGATTAACTTCGACGGACTTAATCTACGGATTTATTTATAACATAGAGTCATTTGGATGCAGTAATGTATGCATACATAGGGTTCAATTAAAAATAAACACGTATTAAACAAAAAGAAAAAATAAGTGTATCTAAATATTTACTTTTGAATCTTAAGTTCTATTTAAAAATACCAATTATAACTTGTTAGAACAATAGTACGTCTCGAAAAGCAGTATGCGTACATAAACCAATTCGCTTAACTTTTGATACAGTACCAATCTTACCACAACCAGTCCCCAAGTCCGTTTCACTATGGTTACGCCACGTACCAGGGCGCTCCGGAAGCTAATTATAATGAGACTGGATAAGGTACAAGCAAACAGTTCATTGAAAAACATAATAATGATTATTCAATAAAATATTATTTTATTATTATCAACTATCTTCTGTTATTTATGTATTAAACTACCTATAATACTTAGTATTACTTTAAAAAAGTAAATACACGTGCATTTTATTACATGTATGTACGTACTTATGTTTGTATACTTTTCTCATAGAATTTAGAACAATATGTATTGTAAATCACCATTGACATGTTGTATTTATTGTATTGTATTTATTCATGTGGAATGATGGGCTAATAGCCTTTTTTCTGAATAAATTTATCTATCTATGATGGGGGAAATAGAACATCTTGAATATGTCAATTCCGTAATATATCTTGACATGTAATACAGTAGCTGTGCTTTACTCCTTGAATGGTTTTATAATACTATACTTACAATAAAATACATACAGTACACATGTTGCGGATTCTCAACCGCGTTGACAGAATTAAGTTAACTTCAGCATATTTGTTTCTGTTCCCGCACATCGAACCGAAAACTGAATTGGGCCTGTGGATGACTCAAGTGGATACATAGGTGAGCCGCCACTGCAAAGGAAACAATACATACATTACGTACTTTGTATGTGCATTATTAAGTACGTACAAGATTATAAGTTGTATACGCAGTTTTTGACAGTCATATCTGACGTCTATAAGGAAATAGTATTATATTTTTTCCAGTTTATACTACCCACTATATCCGGCGAAGAGAGTCGTATTGTCCTGCATTAAAACTGCATAACATTGGAGTCATGTATCCATGTCACATAGGGGTCATGTATCCAGGTCACATTGGAGTCATGTATCCATGTCACATTGGAGTCATGTATCCATGTCACATTGGAGTCATGTATCCATGTCACATTGGGGTCATGTATCCATGTCACATTGGGGTCATGTATCCAGGTCACATTGGAGTCATGTATCCAGGTCACATTGGAGTCATGTATCCAGGTCACATTGGAGTCATGTATGCAGGTCACATTGGAGTCATGTATCCAGGTCACATTGGAGTCATGTATCCATGTCACATTGGAGTCATGTATCCATGTCACATTGGAGTCATGTATCCAGGTCACATTGGAGTCATGTATCCAGGTCGCATTGGAGTCATGGATCCATGTCACATTGGAGTCATGTATCCATGTCACATTGGGGTCATGTATCCAGGTCACATTGGAGTCATGTATCCAGGTCACATTGGAGTCATGTATCCAGGTCACATTGGAGTCATGTATCCTGGTCACATTGGAGTCATGTATCCAGGTCACATTGGAGTCATGTATCGAGGTCGCATTGGAGTCATGGATCCATGTCACATTGGAGTCATGTATCCAGGTCGCATTGGAGTCATGTATCCAGGTCGCATTGGAGTCATGTATCCATGTCTCATTGGGGTCATGTATCCAGGTCACATTGGAGTCATGTATCCAGGTCGCATTGGAGTCATGTATCCAGGTCACATTGGAGTCATGTATCCATGTCACATTGGAGTCATGTATCCAGGTCACATTGGAGTCATGTATCCAGGTCACATTGGAGTCATGTATCCAGGTCATATTGGAGTCATGTATCCATGTCACATTGGAGTCATGTATCCAGGTCACATTGGAGCCATGTATCCAGGTCACATTGGGGTCATGTATCCATGTCACATTGTATTCATGTATCCATGTCACATTGTATTCATGTATCCAGGTCACATTGGAGTCATGTATCCAGGTCACATTGGAGTCATGTATCCAGGTCACATTGGAGTCATGTATCCAGGTCACATTGGTGTCATGTATCCAGGTCACATTGGAGTCATGTATCCAGGTCACATTGGAGTCATGTATCCAGGTCACATTGGAGTCATGTATCCAGGTCACATTGTATTCATGTATCCAGGTCACATTGGAGTCATGTATCCAGGTCACATTGGAGTCATGTATCCAGGTCACATTGGAGTCATGTATCCAGGTCACATTGGAGTCATGTATCCAGGTCACATTGGAGTCATGTATCCAGGTCACATTGGAGTCATGTATCCAGGTCACATTGGAGTCATGTATCCAGGTCACATTGGAGTCATGTATCCAGGTCACATTGGAGTCATGTATCCAGGTCACATTGGAGTCATGTATCCAGGTCGCATTGGAGTCATGTATCCAGGTCACATTGGAGTCATGTATCCAGGTCACATTGGAGTCATGTATCCAGGTCACAATGGAGTCATGTATCCAGGTCACATTGGAGTCATGTATCCAGGTCACATTGGAGTCATGTATCCAGGTCACATTGGAGTCATGTATCCAGGTCACATTGGAGTCATGTATTCAGGTCACATTGGAGTCATGTATCCAGGTCACATTGGATTCATGTATCCAGGTCACAATGGAGTCATGTATCCAGGTCACATTGGAGTCATGTATCCAGGTCACATTGGAGTCATGTATCCAGGTCACATTGGAGTCATGTATCCAGGTCACATTGGAGTCATGTATCCAGGTCACATTGGAGTCATGTATCCAGGTCACATTGGAGTCATGTATCCAGGTCCCGATTTCCCCAAAATACTTAAGTATGAAGTCAGAAAATTCCTTACTTGATTTAAAACTTAATTATTTCGTGAAATCGGGACCAGAAATTTCATGTACATGTAGTAAGTCCAGATAATACTTGGATATCATATAACTAAATCATTAACGCTAAGCCAGAACCAGAAAATATACAATATGTAAGCATTATAACTTTCCTTTGTTTGATTTTGTTATTGTAATAAAATCGTAGGAATAAGTTCTCCTTACATTTAAATACAAAACATGCCGGACAGTATAAAGGCTTAACTATTTATCTCAGACTATATAAATCATTATACATAACAATTATTTATTATTATAACTGGAGGCATACTTCTGCCACCAGTTAGCTACACAATCAACTAGAAAAGTATGTGGTTAACTAGATACGTATCGTGTTAATTTTTTATACACGAAAAAGTGTCTGATTGTGCCCACAATTGCCACCACTTACCCACTTATCATTTGTTAGATATTTTGTTTGAAACGATATTGTCACGATATACTTTACATGTGACTCAAATTATTGGCATATAAGAGCGAATAGTGTCAACAATAACCATATCTATGTTGAATATGGGTGGGGTAAGTATCCTTCGCAAGTCATTCTGACTGGTTGTTTAGTTTTTATGTTAAACTACACTATTTTATGAATTACGTTTGTATCTTTATTTCAATTGCTTCCGTATCATGCTAATAAATGTTACATGTCTATTTCCCCTAGACTTTTGTTATGGTTACCATAGCAACGATTCCAATAGTTAAGTAAAATAGATTGCAATAGTTAAGAATTAAGATCAGCAATGCTTCATTTGAGAAACTACAACTATATCATATACGATGCCATGCTTCACAATTCTCCATCATAACATGAGGAATGTTACGGAAAGCAAATATGGTTACAATGATCATAAAACCACACGCTGTTGGAAAAGGAGCTTACCTATTTTTTAAAGGAAACTGACTGTGAAATTATCTTATAGGCATTGTCAACTATTTTATCCAAACCTCTACCTTTATACTATTATATCCAAACCTCTACCTTTATACTATTATATCCAAACCTCTACCTTTATACTATTATATCCAAACCTCTACCTTTATACTATTTTATCCAAACCTCTACCTTTATACTATTTTATCCAAACCTCTACCTTTATACTATTATAAACATTGTCAACTATTTTATCCAAACCTCTACCTTTATACTATTATAAACATTGTCAACTATTTTATCCAAACCTCTACCTTTATACTATTTTATCCAAACCTCTACCTTTATACTATTATAAACAAACCTCTACCTTTATACTATTATATCCAAACCTCTACCTTTATACTATTTTATCCAAACCTCTACCTTTATACTATTTTATCCAAACCTCTACCTTTATACTATTATAAACAAACCTCTACCTTTATACTATTATATCCAAACCTCTACCTTTATACTATTTTATCCAAACCTCTACCTTTATACTATTTTATCCAAACCTCTACCTTTATACTATTATAAACATTGTCAACTATTTTATCCAAACCTCTACCTTTATACTATTATATCCAAACCTCTACCTTTATACTATTTTATCCAAACCTCTACCTTTATACTATTTTATCCAAACCTCTACCTTTATACTATTTTATCCAAACCTCTACCTTTATACTATTATAAACATTGTCAACTATTTTATCCAAACCTCTACCTTTATACTATTTTATCCAAACCTCTACCTTTATACTATTATAAACAAACCTCTACCTTTATACTATTATATCCAAACCTCTACCTTTATACTATTTTATCCAAACCTCTACCTTTATACTATTATATCCAAACCTCTACCTTTATACTATTATAAACATTGTCAACTATTTTATCCAAACCTCTACCTTTATACTATTATAAACAAACCTCTACCTTTATACTATTATATCCAAACCTCTACCTTTATACTATTTTATCCAAACCTCTACCTTTATACTATTATATCCAAACCTCTACCTTTATACTATTATATCCAAACCTCTACCTTTATACTATTATATCCAAACCTCTACCTTTATACTATTATATCCAAACCTCTACCTTTATACTATTATATCCAAACCTCTACCTTTATACTATTATATCCAAACCTCTACCTTTATACTATTATATCCAAACCTCTACCTTTATACTATTATAAACAAATAAGTTAAGTGAATGTTATCGTTAGAAAAATATTGATGTTACGTTCACTACTACCCTTTTTAAGTATTCATGTGTCCTGTCCAGGTTCTGTGTCATACTTAGTGGTCATTCAGCAGTAAATAGCATTAACTCACACACGCTTTTAAGTTGACATAATTTTTGTTGAGGATTTTAATCAGTTTTTTTCACATTCGTTCATGTGGAGATGCAGCTTTCTTTGACACATGGTAATACACCGGTTATATTGACGGTTGTAGACTCACTGTAACGAATTTGTTAATTGATACTGTTTATACTAGTGGTATGTGGTACGCAGCAGTGATAATTTGATAATTAAATTGATGCAGTATTTGTTCATTACAGAAATTTGGTCATTCAAAATAAGTAACAAGAAATGCATTGATGCAAAGCATCCAAGGGCGCCGCAAAACTGGTGGACAATGCTTTGGAATAGCGTAATGGTGGGAAAATGTTTTGGAATAGTCCATTTTCATACTATCATTGGCGTGTATTTCCTTTTAAACACCGTAACTTGCATTAATAGCCACGTTACAAGTACCAATGTGTTAAAATTGATATAAGTAAATTGAAAATGAAGATTTTTATAATTATTTTTTTATTATTTTATCTTCGACACCTAACACACATGCTGTTTATGTAGAATCGTCCTATTTTTCGGGGATCAGCAAGTATTTATCATAAACATATCGTTTTAACTTTGTAAAAGACATTTATTCGACAATACAAATGCATTAAAAATATTTTATTTCTAAATCATAAAAATACAAAAAGTAACGTGAAATATTTACTGCAGTTTAACCCTTAAGAAAAAAATAGATTCAGTTATAAATAGATGCTCCTACCATAGTCTCAAAATTTCGTGATTCCATTAAAGGCCCCGCCCTCATGGGCGGCGCCAATAATTACAAAAGTTAGTCACTCAGAGTTTGATTACATGAAATGGAGGAAGCAAGACATAGTTACGAGATTGTTGACGTTTTGATTTAATATGAGAGTTACAAAACATGTTTTAATCTCACTTACCAACAGTGTTACTGATAATATATGGGATTTATATTAGGGCCATGTTTTAATCTCACTTACCAACAGTGTTACTGATAATATATGGGATTTATATTAGGGCCATGTTTTAATCTCACTTACCAACAGTGTTACTGATAATATATGGGATTTATATTAGGGCCATGTTGAAAGTATTAGTAAGGTATACTGTGCATTATGCTACTTTAATATTAAGTTCAAATGCCAAACTCAAAAATCTAAACTTTCATATCCAAATTGAAATAAGACTTTATACTGCTTTCACATAATTATATTTTTGTTAAAGTAAACCGGAAGAAAAAACAATCCAGAAGTAAATACTTTACATGTTATTTATGTTGCTCATTTTTTCATCCTATAATTAAATAAGACTACTAAAAGTTTGGTCATGTTATGTTGATCTGATTGTGCTTTGGCCCGGGGCTGTAGCCCAAGGCCATAGTAGAGCTAATTTCAATAAAGTGTATTTTACTACGCAGAAAGTAGTTCATCACGGGCCACTTCAACTGCAACTAACAAAGCAGAATAAAATATTAGAAAAGCCTTTTGATTCAATGTTTCAGTCTTTATAGCTGAATATGTAAGAACCTATTAATTAATTTATTAGAGTGCTGATGAAATAGTGTTACTAATTAGATTTCATTCATAAAAATAGCCCGCACACGTGCAAGAATATTTTTGTAATATGGAATCTCTCTGAAAGGGGCTCCAAATGGGTACTACAAAGACTCAGTGTCCATGCTGTCAATCACCGTCGGAGCCACTTCGCGATCAAGGTGGCCATAACAATACGAATTTGGAAGGGATATTATTGTATGTCATTGTTGTTGACCTCATTTGCAACAAATAAGATATTTAAGTCCTGACTTCTTATAAGAAACGTTGCTGTCATGGACGAACTTAGGTATGCAAACACGTTTGAAAATGTTTAGATGTAATGATATCTAAATGTCATTCCATGTTCATTATCAAAACAATAAGCTAAAAAAATCCGCTTAGATCTGTTAAAATCTATACTATCGTTTGGATGACTAAAATCAGCCACTTTGGTTTAAAGACATGTCAACAATAAAACTAATAGAATATTGTTTTATGAAAGGAAGTAAACGTTGCGTGGTTTGAAACTACCATATAGATATCTGAGAAAGAATGAAAAAATGTAGGCCACTTTAATACATGATTCTACTGATTGTTGTTATTGCTACTCGTCATGACTGTCTTTTAAGTTATATAAATAACTTAGAAATGACCGAGAAACCATCTTAAAGTTTGATTTCCGTAACTATTTTCTTACCCCCGTGACAATGATTTAAAAAGGAATTTATTCTTTATCTAAGAATCAACATGTTGTAATGATCGTTTAAGATGTCATATTATTACTATTCCGTTGAAAAATGGCAAGATATACAAATGTGTTTTCATACAGTTTTCTAACAGTTGAAATCTAAATTCTCACTTCCGTAACGGAATTTTATAAAAACATAAATTTTGTAATAGCTCTAGATGCAAGGGCACTTCATTATCAGAAGGTATATATAGAATAAAAATAACATGCATCTTATCTGAGGTTATCCAACAACTTTTATAAATCATTTTAATCATGTTTATAATATGTTTCACCTCCGTAGCAGATAATATACTCATGTAAATAATAAAGGTAACACCCGTAAATGATGTTGTTTATGGTCGTCTTACATGTGTACATGTGGAACGTACACACGAGACATTATTATGATGTATCAATGATTTCATTGTATCAACTACTTATTGTTTTGTATTATGCTCATGTAAAGCACGTTGAATGTCATGAGTTGATTTTGTTTTCAATGACACGTGCGAATTTGATCACAATACTATACAACAATACACCAATTAATATTATTGTACTGTCAAGTTTGGTGGCAATGACTACACGTGCAGGATTATGATCGTAAATACGTCAATTATAGAAGTACAATACCTACAAAACCAAAACTTCTTTTATAAAAGTTATTGAAGTAGTAGTAGTATTGTTAAGTCTCGTCAATGTATATGATACTCGTCAATGTATATGATACTCGTCAATGTATATGATACTCGTCAATGTATATGATACTCGTCAATGTATATGATACTCGTCAATGTATATGATACTCGTCAATGTATATGATACTCGTCAATGTATATGATACTCGTCAATGTATATGATACTCGTCAATGTATATGATACTCGTCAATGTATATGATACTCGTCAATGTATATGATACTCGTCAATGTATATGATACTCGTCAATGTATATGATAGATATATTTATTTTATTTCCAAAAGGCAGATAGCCTATGAGGACAATACAAAGCATACTGACAGAACAGTGGTACAGTACATGTGTATATAATAACATAATAAAGAGCATGTTCATTATTTTGTGGAGAAGATATGCGAGATACAGCACATGTGTCTATTACCTATTACATTACATTACAATGTGTACACAATAAGGTATCGAGACTTTTCAACCCCAAGACTTTTCAACCCCAAGACTTTTCAACCCCAAGACTTTTCAACCCCTAAGGTAAAATATCCAAGACTTTTCAACCCCACTGTCATTTTCAACCCCTAATTAGCCTAAGACTTTTCAACCCCTGTTAAAATCAAGACTTTTCAACCCCTAATAAACCAAGACTTTTCAACCCCTCGAATATGTTTTTAATTGGACAATTATCACATTTGTTACCTGGAAAAATGTTGACAAACACGTTGTTTAAGTTTAATTTTTTAAGTTTATTTGCATTTCAAAATGAATGCGTATGAAGCATATATACACAAAAAAACATATCAATAATATTGAAAACAAATAAAGGATCTATTTGCACAACATCTGTAATACACAGAACTAATAAATATATATACACACAAAATACACACAATCATTCTATCACATTTTATTTGGCCTAACACAGCAGGTGGAATTTAATTGGTATTTAATTGATAGTGTGATTTGTTATCCTAATTAAGTCTAATTACGCTGTCACTTACACTCAAACATTATTTATTTATACTGCCACACACAATCAAACACAATCTAACACTATTTATTCACACAAAATATTATGCCAAACAATTCACTTATCTGAAACACAGGGGTTGAAAAGTCTTCGATATAGGGGTTGAAAAGTCTTAGAAATATGGGTTGAAAAGTCTTAGAAATAGGGGTTGAAAAGTCTTCAAAGTAGGGGTTGAAAAAGATAAATGTAGGGGTTGAAAATATTCAAACTAGGGGTTGAAAAGTCTCAACAGGTAGGGGTTGAAAAGTCTTGAAATCAGGGGTTGAAAAGTCCTGGGGTTGAAAAGTCTTCATTTGAAAAGTGGGGTTGAAAAGTCTTGGGGTTGAAAAGTCTGTAAGCCCACAATAATATATACACGTAAACAATAGTAAAACATACTCGTACACAAAAGACAATCAATTCAAATACAACATTTCATTTCTAAGCTTAAATGCATGATATGTAAACAGGCTTAATTTTTTCAATAGGTATATCATAATCAGTGACTTGAAGAAAACAGTTTACATATTTCGAACATTAATTAACCTGACCCTGAATGACGACTATATCAATTACCCTGATTGAATTCGTCATTTTATTTGTATAACTCGATGAAAACCGAAATATAGATAGTTAGTCAGATGTGTGAAAGTGTGATAATAATGATCAGCATAATCAAGGTAATAAAACGGTAATGATAAAACATTACGAACAATTAACACCAATTACGTCCATTTGTTAACCGTTAACCCCTTCTAGTTGTGATATGTACAGCACAAAACGATACAATACAACAAAGTCGTACTTAATAATTTAGTTTCATTTTTTCTTTAATTTAAACTTATTTATGTTACAGTAATTCTGATACAGTTATAACAACTTATATCAATCACTTTCGGTGATTGCTTACTGTTTCTCGCGCCTATTACATAGATTGTAAAGTTCAAAATCCAATATTGTCCAAGGCGGGATTCCAACCTACGACCTTCGGATCAGGAGTCAGTCACCCAATCCCTCGACCTTCGGATCAGGAGTCAGTCACTATATCCCTCGACCTTCGGATCAGGAGTCAGTCACTCTATCCCTCGACCTTCGGATCAGGAGTCAGTCACCATATCCCTCGACCTTCGGATCAGGAGTCAGTCACTCTATCCCTCGACCTTCGGATCAGGAGTCAGTCACTCTATCCCTCGACCTTCGGATCAGGAGTCAGTCACTCTATCCCTCGACCTTCGCATCAGTGGTCAGTCACTCTATCCCTCGACCTCTATGCATCCGTTTGAAATCCTATTCATTTATATGTTATGACGGCAATGTACATTTGTCAAATAACGTCATTTTTTAGATGTCTCTGCATTCGTTCGTTCCAGTTTATTAAGAATTAGCCCCGCATACGTGTCTCTGTACTCCGACTTTTACACGCGTCTTCGTAACAGAGCCACGCGCAAGCTAGTCTGGTACCCAGCGTACTCTGCACATAAGAATTATGGCAAGGGCAGGTAATCCAGGCTACGCGCAAGCATATAATAATAGTAAAAAGTTGGGATTTTGCCGCATGATTTTAAGGACAGGTTTATTCCACGGCGCCTGTCTGAATAATGTACAAATTAAGATTGAAAACACGGCGCCCCCTATTAAAACGTTTTTATTTCTTGTAAGACGTTAATAAATTTGATATCAAGCTAAAGGTATTATTCTTTACTTTTAGAATATATTAAAAAAATTGAATTCGATCCAGCATTTATATGTGTACCTATTTAAAAGGGAGCAATTTTTTAGATTATTTTCTGAGATATTTTTGTGTTGGAAAAACACGGCGCCCCCTATTAACGTTTTTGTTTATCATTAGATATTTTCAAATGCTAGAGAATCTGCTCGGAAAACACGGCGCCCCCTAACTATTTTTTTTATTAGGATTTAAATATTTCAACATTTATACGGTCTTAAAAGTTTATGAATATGTAAACTATATCAAAATTGGTCCATTAAAACTTACTTTATCGCGTTATGAAGTTGATCCATTTATGCATTTTTATCGCACTGGAGAATGCGCTCGGAAAACACGGCGCCTCCAATTTCTTCAAATGATCTTGGCAAAATATATGTACTCGCAAATGTGTGAAAACTATTCCTGTATGTATTAATTTTTGCCACTTGGTAACTGTGCCATCATATTTCATATACTGTGTGTTATATTATTTCACCGACTACAGACATGGCTATAAACTTTGTATGGATGTTTAATGTATAATAAACATATATCACAGTTTTGTGGTGAGTTTTCTCTCTGACAAATGTCCAACATATGCTCTTCACTAACGGCAACACTACGTATTGGAACGCAGTATACGGTCCATGATATCAAGTAATAGTTTATGTCGTGTAGTTTCTGCCGTTAGTAAAGATTACACATCAGAAAGTTAAAGAAAATATAAGGACAATCTCCTGATCTTCACAATTTAATAGACATGTATTTTATTAAATACAATAATCATATGTCACAACAGACACATAATAGATCAATCATGACAAAAACCAATATCATGTAAAACAAAATGACACTATAAATTTATATCCATGAGACCAAATACAGACTTCACATTGAATAATATCAATAATACAAACAACAATCTGTTACCATGAGCACATTTTACACAGAAAACTGTCGTCTACACCTATCTGCACACATTGATTGTGGTACCATTTTAATTTTACATTTTTGATTGTTGCATCTAATTAGATTATCAATAACGTCGGGAAGTCTACATGAACAGTGCAATGTTATTGTATTGCATTTTGGATCATTAGTCGGCATCTTGGGCATTTTTAGAACTTTAGGAAAAGCCAAAAAGTATCGTTCGAGAGATAATTACATGTCTAACCTAGCAAACTCATATCGGGTCCAGTCTCTGCACCGGAAGCGATGTCTCGTTCGTCCCGGGTGCGCATGCGCCACCAAGTCTTGATAGATCACATCATTGTCACCGAAAACTTAGAAGAATGCAATACGATCCTGTTACATCGGTGACGATAAACCTCTGAACGTTTCTATGCATCTACCCCTCTTTATGTTTCTCAGAATTGACCATCCATTACATGCTCAATATAACAGTGAAAGTTTTACCAAATATTACTACAAGTGGTCATCGGAAACGCAACTAATTGACTATCAATTTGAAGTTGAAAACAGTTTACGAGCATTAAACTTTGATTATACTAATATTGATGAAACCTACAAAAACATAGTTGAGTGCTTATTTAGCGCGTCTGAAAGATGCATAACTAAAAGATATTATAAGCGATATCTTAAGCCGTACTGGACGCCAGTCGTGAAAGAATGCTACAGGCAATTACAAGCTGCACGTAAGAAATGGACTCTTCACGGTCAACCAAAAAATGGTAGCATGCTTGATACATACAAGACCGAAAAACGTAAAGTTAGATGTAGCTTAAGGAAAGCGGCGTACGTATTTGAAAGAAACGAAAACGAAAGGATTAGCGAACTCTCAGAACTAGACCAGCAAGGCTTTTGGAAGATGATAAATTCACGTAAGGGCAAAAACAGAAATCAACAGGGAACAGGAATATACTTCGATACTGTGTTAGAAAAAGACCCGGACAAAATACTACAAGGTTGGAGAATGTACTTTGAAAAACTCTACTCATTCTCAACGGACAAAAATTATGATGACAATCGCGCGCAATGGTTGAACAGACTGTAACAGAAATGCTTTCACCAGATAACGTAGACAGTAGTGTTTCGAAACTTCTAATAAGACCCATACATGTGTCGGAACTTAATGAAATTATCAATAAATTGCCGACTGGTAAGGCTGCCTTGGAGGATCACATATCTTATGAGCATATTAAATACGGCGGTAATAAACTCGTTAAATGCATCACAGGGTTGTTCAATGAAATAATTACACAGGAACATCTACCAAGACCGTTTAAGCAAAGTCTGACAATAACTCTTCACAACGGAGGCGGGAAGTCAACCAGCGACCCTAACAATTACCGGGCAATCTCGCTGCTGTCGGCTATTTCAAAGATATTGAAAACGCGACTTAAAAACTGCAATATTAGTGATAAACTAAATCCCCTACAGCATGGCTTCCAGAAAGAAAGGCGTGTAAAATGGTGTACATGGTCCACCAGGAAGCTATTTACTACTGCACTGAATGCGATGACATATGTTACACATGCTACCTAGATGCTTCCAAGGCTTTTGACAAAACCTGGATAAACGGTGTACTATACAAACTTCACTATCTGGATATACGCGGTAAACCATTACGTATCTTCAGTAAAAATCCTGGGGGTCCTCCAGCAGATTTCTAGCGTTTGGACATCTATCAGACCCATTTGAGATATCACAAGACACAAAGCAAAGCCGTATTTGTTCTCCGTTTTTGTACACCGTATGTATTAATCTGAACGAACTATCACGGTCACATCATGGACTAACGATTAACGACATTTCATTGTGCGCTCCAACCCAAACCGACGATATAGTGTTAATGTCACTTAAAAAACCCGCCTTGATAACCTGCTGAATATCTGCAGTCTTTACGCGAGAAAGTGGTGATATGGTTATAATGCCAGTAAATGCGCAGTTATGATTCATAACAAGAGCCACAATCTACCAGTATTTACTCAATATGACGGTACATTAATACCAGAAGTTACCGAGTACAAACACCTTGGCAATCGTACAGTGCAAATCAAAGAAAACGCGGGCTAACGTCGCTGTGTTCGTCAATCCGCAAGAAGCACATTATTCAGCCTAAAGGACTGTGGTATCCATAACAACGGCATAAATCCCACAACTGCTACTAAACTGTACACCTCGATAGTGCTTCCACGTGCTTTTTTGGTTGTGAATTATGGAACTGTATCACTCCAACAGACATGCGCCACCTTGAATCAACACATCATTTCCGCTTAAAACACATACAATCTCTACCTACTAGGACCCGCTCAGACATGGTTAAAGGATTACTTGGTTTCACTTCATTCGAAGCATACATTGATTTGCAAAAAACTTAATTTGCTTGGCTCCATTTGCAGACTACAGTCCAAGGATACTATTCTTCAGATTTTCCGTCACCGACTTTTTCAATACCGTAACAACTGCATCGCTACGGACATTGTTTGGGTTTATAAAAGACATTGTAAGGATCATGGAAAAATACAACTTGACCTATTATCTAGTTAACTTCGCAAATACAATGACATTCCCGAGCAAAACTTCGTGGAAACACTTTTGTAAGACAGCTGTGCGAAAATCAGAGCAATCCAGTTGGTCTTCTAGAATTCACGCAGATAGTGACGACTTTGCGAGATTTCGCGTGACAAATGTTTATCTGAGAACGGCTAACATATGGCGCGTTGCTCAAGAAAAACCTCAAGCTACCGAACTCATGACATTTCTCGCAAAATGGTGCTGTACACCATCTTCCAGTGAGATAAGAATATGTCCCGGCTGCAACCTCATGTATACTGATGAACTGTATCACGTGCTAGTCTTCTGCAAAAACATGGACATTCTTGCACGGCGACAAACGTACAAAACTAAAATTACTGAACTAATCGGTGTTAGCCTAGCAAACTTTTTGACGTGTGACATAAATGGTAATACACTCCTGAATTATGTCCTCGGTAACGTTGATGACAACATCCAGTACAACATGTATGCAGAGCAATATCCGGAATTTCTGAGTGTTAGCGCTTCTTATTCTAAGGAACTAAAAATACTCCATCCAGAAAAAAGACATTTATTCAAGATATATTTGTGAAATAATTTAATAGCAAAAGAACAATCTCTTTTAAAAAAATACTCACAAACCTGCAACTTGTTATACTTTAATACAATATACGCGTCTAACAGTTTCTAAGTTTCATTTCGTTTTCACAGGGATATGCTGAAGACAACTTATCTGATATGTCATCTATTCTATTCCTTGGTTGTTGAATATCAAGGTTTGAGTCATTTGGCAATTTCATTACTGTATTTATTGATATTTGTTCGCATGAGCTTTGTGAATATGTGCGTGCGGGCATGAGTGTGTTGCGTGCGTGTGCGTGAGTGAGTGCGTGTGGCTGTATGTATGGTTCATGATACTTCACTATTTTGTGTACAAGTGTTAAATTGCTGATTGTATTTATAAATGTACTTGTTGTATGTAAATCTTCAGAAATTGGAGGAATAAAAGTTATATATATATATCCCGGCACAACCCGTTTTCGACCGCCTAACGTGATTTTCTTATCGCATATTCCGTAACTCGTCCGACAGCGATTTTTTGGGGTATTTATTATTTAAACAAACCTTTCCCCACATATATCCAACAAAACTACCAACCTACCTTTCGTAGTTTGTTTAATGTACACGCCAAAATATGCTTGCCTCATTCTCTGCTTGCCCGGATGTTTACAACCAGTTTTCGTCCACCTAAGAGTAGTTTCCCTTGGATACAGTACATAGCAAAAGTTTATGCTCTACTTAAAAAAAAAAAATTATACGAACACATAAATGTAAATAACTGTCAATATGAACTGTTTAACTCAGTTTATCACCAAAAAAGTAACATATTTACATGGTGCATTGTTTTTCTTTAAGTAAATATCTCCTAAATATTACTCAATATGGGGTTTTGAGTTGCAGGATGGACACAGAAATGTGTCTCCTCTCCTCAGAACCCTAACTGTGATGCAAGGTGAACCCAACCTCTACAATTGTCACATTGGCCCCAGTTTACAATAACATCATAGGGCATATTGCTTGTGTCAGGACTAAATCTTTTGCAAACTATGCACTTATCACATTCTAGGATGTCCTCATCAGAGATGTCAGTGTTGTCTATTGGAGTTAAAACTTTTCTCTTTTGTTTTTTTGTAATACCTGCTTTATATTTAGATACAGTAACACCATAAGTACAAGGGTTGTGTACATTTTCCTTTTCAGATGTTTTTGGAAGTTTTACCTTTGGGGCATACTTTTCATTATGAGACTTACTCTGCTCTATAATGGCATCTTCAGTTATGGCTCTTCCACCGACTACTTTACTAAAAGTATTTCTCTTCTTAGCAGCCTTTTTTGCACATTTTGCAATATTTTACCACCTCTCTCATGCAGAACATCTTCAGCAGATTCAGAATGAGGAGGCGGTGCAGACTTTTTAGAATCGAAATCTCTAGTAAATGAAGTTGCGGGTGCCAATTGAATATCAGAAACTACATATCTGTTGAATGGGAATATACCACACTTTTTGCACGCTGACTGAACGTTATAAGGAGATAAAGTGGCAGAATATACCTTGCTAGCAATACGACATACATCATACCTAGTCACTGAACAACCACCAGACTCTCGCATGTACGAATGACACGCTGAATTCCATGCCGTTTCAAAGGGCCCGAAGCAACTTACATCTAGGGGCTGCAATATATGGCTACAGTGGGGTGGCAGAACAAACAGAATAACATTTTCAGATTTTGCCCATTCAATAAGACAAAGGGACACATGGCTTTTATGCCAATCATCAACACTGGTTCAACGGGAGATCTTGGTGGCAAGTATTTCAGTAAGTGTTCCTGCATATATCTGGTGAATATATCGGTGTTGGACCATGTTGGTGAAACAGTGCCGGTGGTCCCAGGTGTAGCGCCACCCAATAGAGATTCAGTCATTCTGGCAATAACTGTTACTGTTTTAGACCTCCCAGAGGTAACTGCTTGTGCCTTAGAAAATTTACCAGAAATAATTGTTGGAGGTTTATGGTCTGTATGGAGGCCTTTCTCATCTATGTTGTACAACAAGTGTGACTTGGCAAAAAGATCATACTTAGTTAGAATGTTGTGGAGATGATCAAAATAGGTGTCCACTGCCTCCCTGGTTGCACTTTTTGCCCTAGCAATATCCAGGCTTCTGGGTCTTTTCGTTTTTAGATTATGCCACCTTTCAAGAAAGTTGTACAACCACCTGTCAGTAAGAGGATGCTCTTTTTTACCCTAGACTCATTGCATAATCAGAGGCTAAATTTAAAGTATCTTGTCTACTATAGCCATAGCCGACCTCATATCCATTGTCTCAATGTGTTTAGCAAGAAGAGCCTCCACACTCACTTTGCCATTAATTATATCAATTAATGTTGTTTTGGGTATACAATAAGTCAGCGAGGCTTTTCTGATTGATAACTCATTTTTTACAGCATCAAACGCCCTGTAACCACCCCTAGCTGTCACTCAGGTCTGTAAATAGATAAAAGACAGTCATTTGATACTGAACTAATTAAATCCACATTAGTAATTATTGTGGATTTGTTGATAATACACTAACATTTTTTGGTACAATATTTTTGAAGTGTACTGTACTTAAAGTATAGTGCGGAATGTTTTTTTGGGCCCTGGAATGTGCATATTGACAGACGAAATAAAAAAACTTGATCTTGTTGCCGATTTTTTGTAAAAAAGGGCTTTTAATAACGCAATTTTTGGTAATAGTAAAATACATGTTTTTTTACACTTTTTTACGAAGAAGCAAATGCTTTACCTTTCTAATGTCCATTTTTCATCAGTTCACGTATTTTGACAGTTGCGCGTCCAATGTAAACAAATGTGCGCGCGCATACCGGATGTTTTGGTCTCGCGACATAGTTCTAGCTATTTTTCGGTTCCGGTCGAAAACAGGTTGTGGTCGAAAACTGGTTGCTTGAGGATATGTTTAAATTTCATTACGGTGGACTGATTAACGATACCAACCATCATGCAACAAACAGTAGTCCAAACACTAGAGATATGCAAATTTACGTTTTAATTTACGACCACTTAAGTTACAGAACAGAACAGAACAATTCTTTATTTTTACACTACATAATGTCATTGTATTACTGGTATAAGCCGTATGAATGGATGCAATAAACAGCAACCTAGTGATTTTCACATAAAAAAGAGACGCACTTCTCTTAAATTGATATAGCAAATACATCAAATTAATGCAGTTTACGTTTTAGAAAGATGTAATAAATCTAAAAAATCTAAGTTATCATAAATATTCAGAATGAGCCACATTGTATTGTTGGGCAGTATTTATCTCTTGCTCACCATGCTCGTGTACGCATACGCAGTAGTTACCAAAGGTGTGAAAGATATTCGTTATTCCTACTAAACAATTGCCTTCAATCAAGTGCGAAATTGATTTTATATAACTTGGCCTAATTCACTCACCACGCACTTAACCAGAGAAATATCGTACTTAATGTATTATCATAATATTATATAATACACAATCACTTGTATTTTTCATCTTTACGTGTGAAATATGTAATTTAAGGCAAATGTTACTATGTAATTGATGTTGTTCATTAATATATGTATTTATTTTTCCACATCACATAATGAACATAACAAATAGTCTATTGGCATAAAATATTTTCACAAATATAGCCAAATAAACAAATGTACATAAGTGGTGAAAAACAGTTTTGTTTTAAGAACAAGATTGCATAATTGGTAGTAAGTAATGATGGTATTTTTAGTAAAAAAATAAAAATTGTGCTATATTATATATTCTTTATTTCCGTCTCATCTATGTACAGTACAACATAATGCAAAAACAATATATATTAACTACAAAAAACTGCATAGCCATTCTGTATAGAATTATAAGAGACTATTATCAACAATAAATATCACATTCGATTCAACAATATTTACAAGGTAAAACTGAGGATCAGTCGCTCATTTTATATTTAAATTGTAATAAAACAGAACACAATACGACACTGAAGAACAAAAAGGGCGCAAATGCGCATCTAAAAAATAGTATTAGAAAACCATTTATCAGCCTCGATCAGATCGAGAGTGAACTAATTAGCAGCTGATTCTCAGAATATGTAAAATTTGCAACAATAACAGTAAGAACATGTTTGACATTATTTACACATATAAAAACTACGTCTTTGTAAAATATTAAAGCAGGTTATGGCATATATACGAATCAACGATGGATGTGTGAATAGCATTACTAGTTTGTCTACTTTAGGCTAATTATGAAAAGTTGGATCTAAAATGGCTGCTTGCTCAAATAGGTGTAATATTAAGTCGTTGTATATACAACAATCTAATATTACATGAAGTTCGTCTTCCAAAATATTACAAGCGTCACATTTACGATCTTCAAGTTTTATATTTGTATACCTCCCTGTCTTGATTTTGATCGGTGCTACACCACAGCGAAATTTACAAAATGCAGAACGGTGACGCCAAGGTAAAATAATTTGACAATGCTTTTCCTTGACAAATTCATTTTTAAACAAACAATAAGTACGAAGTTTATTGTGGCCGCGCCCCGATACATTTTCATTACGATTAAGTGTCACTGACCAGTCATTAATAAATAACGCCATGTGTTTTTGCACTTGACTAGCAAGAAATGAATGTACAGGAATAAAGACATCTACTGAATCAAGTTACCGGCAGATATTTGACTTTTAACTTTATACATCAATTTTTTACATGCTGAAGTAGCTCTAGCATACGCCCAAAGTGCAATACGTTTGTTTATTCTGCTAGACACCATATTAGACAGGCAATACCTTGAAATTCCATTGTCGAACTATTGGAGGTTGCCAGGCCATTTCACCTATGACTGCGGCATTGGGAATATTTAATATTTCCCAACCCCTAAAAAGAATCGCATTGCACGATTTTGTACGGTGTTAATGAAAGAAAAAGATTTACTACCCCATATTGCTAACCCATAATCTATGACAGGCCATACCAAAGAGTTGTACAATTTTGAGAATACTTCATATGGAACCCCGCCAATTATTATTAAATCATTTATTAATTTGATTGATTTTGAGGACATACGAAATTCAATATAGGCATAAATTGCCAGCTTGACTCATTGAAATAACCTCAAACAAGTAAATATCTTGTAAATAATGTAAAAATCTGTGAAATTAAAATGCAACACATATAGGTTTCGTTTGTTATCATAATCTATAAGTATATGTTGTGACGCATTGTGGTACATTCCATATTTTACGATTAAGAAATGAAAAAAAGTGAAGTACAATATTATTACCTTGGATTCAGATGATAATGCCTTGTGCAACGTAAATAACGTAATGAAGAAAAATGTGAAGAAAAAAAGTTTGTGAATTTGTAACAATTCTCACCAACAGTTAGTTTAAAGGCACATTTTCAAAGCAACCGAATTTTATTTTTTATTCACAGTTTGTAATATCAAACCAATAGCCGACTTCATTTATCTAATAAGTGTCATCAAAATTATTGACACTTTAATATAACAAACTGATTTAAGCAATTAGTTTTTTGGGGGCTATATTATTAGTTTATTAACGTCTCATCATATATATACATGTATACAAAACATTATCAATTACATAGGATAAAATATGCCATTCTAGTAAGAATTATAAGAGACGGGCAATACATTGCACAATAAAACATCCATATCACTATATATAAGATAATTAGAATAATATTATCAATATTATTGTCGCCGCACTGAAGTGCGGCGTACTGTATGGAATGGGATATTTTTTTGTACATGGAGGGGCACGTGACTTTTTTTGTACGTGGAGGGACACGTGACTTATTTTTTTCCAAGATTATTCGATTCAAGATAATTTTACCCACTGACAATAAAGTTTTACAGAAAAAGTATTTGTAATATTTTTTTATTGTTTTATTTTATTTCATTTTAAAATCTTTTAATTTATTCCCTCATGTGGTGCACGATTTCAAATGGTCAAGGTCTATTTTGACTGATAAAATATTTGAAACCAGTCTACGGAAAGTTTATTTTTAGATTCCCTCATGTGGTGCACGATTTCAGAAAATGCTCAGTTAGCACCGTTTATTTTCGGAAATTGCTCAAGAAAAATCAAATAATCGAAAAGCGGTCCCGTCAAAAAGTATGACTTTCTAATTTGGGCAAAATATTTACCGTTTGCGAATGTTTTATTCACTCAATTTCTATGATAAACGCGGTTAAAAGCAATGTATGTGATAACCTAGTCCAGCCACGGACGTTACGTCTCTATACTGTCGCTGTACAACGTCCTGCTAAACCATTCACAAAAGTAAATAGAAGCTGGACACCGCCGGTCTTTCCACTGCATTTACTCTTATTTTCGTGAACAGATATATGCTTTGCGTGCAATAAAAAACTGAACGACATAAATGTGTAGCTTCGTTGATTTATTTGTCTTTTCGACACAACATTTTCATGGATACGACTTGTTTTGTAAAAAAAATAGTGAATCAATCACCTGTTAAATAAGAAGATGGGAGAGTTGCTATGGAGGCGGTGCGCACATAGTTATTACCCTACTAAGATCATTGTCGATATTGCTATTATTTGCTCCTTCTTGAGCCAATACTGAAAGTGATATATATTACGAATTCGATCAAAAGTTGTTTCAACGTTCAAATCCATCTTGTATTGCTACTTTGACGTGCGAAATTGGCGAGAGCGCGAATGTCAACATACAGTTTGTAAGGTGAATAGTTTACTTGCGCACCGTGGGCGGAGTTACGTTTGATTGACAGATATTTTAGCGACAATGTTTGCAGTCATAAACATTTGACCCCTGTCTTCTTGTCGAAGTGCTTGTGAGGCACTCAGATGCGCTAGAAATTCGATTTGTGTGTGCTTCTACTCGTGAAAGATTGCTACAGTTTTTCCGCACCCTCAAAAGTCTGTTCGGTCGATAATAAAGACGCCATAATAGTGCCGTTAAAATCATGCGGCATAATCCCAGGTTTTTACTATAGGCTTGTGCGTGGCTCTGTTACGAACGACGCGTGTAGAAGTCGGAGTACAGAGACACGTATGCGGGGCTAGTGATAACCATGCAATCACTTTCGTTTTCGGGTCTATTATACGATAAAATCCGTACCGTACGGTCCGTAATGCCGCCCGCTCCGTATTTTACGAGGAATGAAAATTATTATTATAGTAAATTCAGAATACTATTATTTTCGCAAGTATATACTGATGGTTTATGTCTCATAGTCTGTGCTATGACTATTCACATACAATTTACCTCACTGTATGTTAAGTTTATGTTTCATTTGTGACCTAGTTTTGGTAAACCGTCATATTTATACTGGTAAATAATCTGTAATAATGTATCATAAAAATTATTAACATCAAAAGTTCGAGATGAGTTTTCTGGAGGTAAATAACAAACAATAGGTAACAAAGACACATTGTTAATCTTGTGAGCCAGTTTAATCAGCAATAAACCTTCACATGTATTATCAACAACAGAAACAGTAAAATCTACAAGCAAGGAATTACGGATAAAAAATCCTACTCCACCGGAACCAGTTCGGGCATTCTTATGAATGCGAGTTCGGTTATGCCCAAACCAAGTATAACCATCGAGATGAATAACCTCATCGCCTAGTAGGTGAGTTTCTGCTACTCCTATAATGTCTAAATCTCAAGATAAAACACACGATGACCTAAAAATAAAATTATCACAGTTAATATCAGTTTTCCACCCGCGCACATTCCAAAACCCGGCTACGATCTATCTGCTTTGGCGACCGTTGAAGCGAGTGTGTCTCCTGCCAGACCGACCTCGACCACCACGGCGAAAAACGTCATTCCAACCGCCATCCGAGCGTGAACTAGTTTCATAACTGGATGACTGACTATAACTATTGCCACCATCACGAGTACCCCTAGATCCATGTTCATATGTACCACGGTTGTTCGAGTCTCCTGAATTATTTGGAGTTCCAGTTTGGGCACGACCGTTGTTATTGTCGTTTTGGTGTACAACACGAGAACCTCTCATAGAGAGACCATTTGGGTTCGATTTCAGTGCACTGAGGATTGTGTCGAAATTCCTGTTCATTGAACGTTCTGTTGGTAGCTGATCCGGGTGTATGAATACATCAGAAAACTGTCTACTTTGTGGTTTAGCCTTCATAATTGCCTGTTTATCTGTTTTAGATTTCAGGGTGGCGATCACAACGCCAGGCCTAGACTCATTGTATGACCGCATACGTTCTGCCTTAGTTACAGTTACATTAGGTAGTTTCAATCCATCCCTGACAAATGCGTTCACCTTGTTCTGAGTGTTCTCTGATGCACTTTCAGGAAGATTGCGAATGACAATATTCAATGACCGATCTAGTTCTAGTTGTGGATGATTTTGAGATCTAATGTTGTTACTGGATAATTTCAAAGACTTGAGTTCCTCACGAATGTCAGAAAGATCAGCAACTAGTTCTGCCTTCATGACTTGCTTAAAGGTTTCCATACGTGAATCAACATCTTTCTTCACCTTGTTCATTCAGAATTAATGCTACGGAAATATAGATGTTATATAGATGTTATAGAAAGAGTACAATTAAAATTTCTTAAACATATTTTACACCTTAAAGGTTGCACTTCAAATTGTATAGTTTACGGAGAAACCGGAACAAAACGGCTGTCAGTTGATATTGAAACGAGAATCATATCATTTCGGGCCAAACTTGTGAATCCAACAAAAGTAAAATTGTCTTGTGATATTTATGCTATTTTATTATCTCAGTTTAATCACAATCGATCAAAACATTTTCAACTTATTTCCATCATTATCCAAATATAGTCAAATATAAAGACTTGTTAAACAGCAACAATTATGAATTACTTAGAAGTTAGATAGATATATAGATAATTTTATTCATCCATAAGTGAAGAGATTAACATATATACAGGTAAGTACTCAAGATATATACACACTTCGAAAATATGATATGTACGAACATCACTAGAGCATTATGATACTATATAGACTGATATAGTGAATATTTATCATTTCAAGTAATCATTAACAAAAACAACATCATCAAAATTGCACAACATATCAGTATACTGTATACATGTCATTAACCAATATATATATGCATACATATACATACATATATACATGAACACACATATACACATATATATACACACACACACACAAACATATACACACACATACACATACATATGTATATACATATACTACGATGTATTTTCTATTGACAAAATATATAAACAATAATTCTTCATAATAATCTGCTCATGATGTATCACAGACAAGTCAAATCAGCACATTGCACTTCATTGACGAAATACGGAGCTGTATGTGTAATAATACCCGAGCAGCACAGTTGTCTTTATCCACAGTTCACGACGATTAAATAATTAGCACATGCTGTACAGTAAACACTAAGGTTGCCTTGGACGAAACGAAAAGTAAGACAGTTTATAGTGAAAACTGTACATTAAGCTATTTCATAAACTGACTGTTACATCCGCCGCAACAGTCTTACTATTGCAAGTGTGACAGGATAGTTGACAAAGCTTTCATCATAAATATCGGTACTGAGTGAAAATAAATACACACATTGATCAGTACATGTCATTGTCATTATCGACTTAAAATTGTCGAGCCCACACTGTTCGTAAATTGTATTCCAGAGGGATATACGATAATGTTCTTTTTCATGACAGTAAAATAACAGATGAACAATAATATTGTCTGTCCTTAAATTACAACATTTACAAATCTGTAAAAATGAGCGTGACACAAATAGTCCAAAATCACTTAGGATATGCTTTACAGATTGGTCGAAGTTTGGGTTTATTTCTTGCAATATCCCATAGTGGTGAACAACTATTAAAAGATATCACATTTTGCATTGCTCGATTTTCATTCACGGTTTGTTCAAAAGCAGTTTGTCTAGCTGGGAGTAACACGGTTTTATTAACAATTTTCTTCCACGCGTACTTGGATGGAAATTGCCCACTATTTAAATATTGCGTTATATATCCGATTAAATTATATTGTTGGCACAATCGGTAAACGTCTGGTACAAATCCTACAGTTTGTCTATCAAAGTTGATATAGCGTATTAGTCTATGGTTGAAGATGTTCTTCGCCAGATATTGACACGATTGTCTGCACATTTGTCCGAGAAACTGAAGTTTTTTACATTCAATAACTATTTCAACAGAGGTGATATTCAAAGTAGACAAAACGTATTTTGTAGCAACACTTCTCTGAAATCCTTGCATGTGTTTTATACGAAACCGATGCGCTACCTCTAATCTCTGAATATCATTCTTTGAGATATTAGTCCATAGTTCACACCCGTATAGGGCCCGTGGTAGAATCGCTGACTGGTAATAGGTCCTCAGGGTTTTGGCACTGACGGTATCTGGGTGTATACCACTGCTGCATAGGTTTAGATAAGCCCCGCGTAGTTTTGTACACGCTTCTTGTACACATTCTTGCACGGAAAGTGTCTCATTGCAAATTATACCTAAGTGGGTGTATTTCTTCAGTGTTGGGATGAGGTCGTGTCCAAGAGTAAAAGACGGTTTAACAGATTGTACTGGTACACATGATTTGTTAAACACAACAATGGCACATTTACTCGAGTTATATAGAAATCGCGATCGATTTGAGTAATTAGAGCAAATTCGTAACATATTGTCCATTCCGGTCTTCGAGAAGGAAACAAGCACCATATCGTCGGCAACTGTAGGCGCACTCATATTAATATTATACAAACACAGTCCATTACTACTTTGTTCTAGTTCATTAATCAAGGCGTTGATAAAAATTAAATATAAGATCGGGGAACTCTTCCCACCTTGGCGGGTCCCCTGCAGTACCGGAAGTTCCTCGGAGTAGAGCCCCCGATACCTCACACGGCTTCTAGCGCCCTCGTACATCTCGCGTAGGGCTAACAGAGTATTCCCGTCGATCGTTGGGTTGAATGGATTGCTGTCTGTGTTCATTTCCAGTAATTTATAGAAAAGACCATCATGCCAGACACGATCAAAGGCTTGTCGCGCGTCCAAGAAGCAGAGATATACTGGAGATGAAAATTCCTTTGCGTAATACAGACACTCTCTTAGTGAAAAACTTGTCATGATGCAGCCTAGCTGATCTTGAAATCCGCCTTGCTGTCTATTCAATTTTTCCACAATATTCCCCTTACAGCGGTCAAGTAATACAGATTCATATATTTTGAGAATTGTAGATGACAGGGTGTTGCTCTATAATTGTTCGGATCATCCTTACGCTTGTTTCCACCTTTATAAAGTGTTATTATCTCCCCTTCTTTCATTTTGGCAGGTATGTAGCCAAATTTCAACATCGCAGTGTACAAAATAGCTAGGGGTTGTGCGATCACCTCTTTACCATATATTAAGTGTTCATGGCTGATTCCATCGGGACCACAAGCTTTTCCAGTTGGTAACGATTGTATACACTCAGCTACAACTTCCGGTGATACTCTTACATCAGGGTCAAGAACAGTGTCTGCAAGTGCTTGATGTACAGTATCTTCCACAATTCGTTTCCAGTGGTTCTCGACGTCTGCTCGTTCAGACGGCATGTAAAGTGTTTTGAAATACTTCCCCCAACTGTTTCACAATGTCCTCACGGTTTCGATATGTCACACCGTTAAACGTAATGCCATCTCCTACGTTCAGCTTTGATTGTTCTTTCCTAGCTTTTACCGTTTTCCAGAAATAGACGGAATATGTTTCCGCTGCAAGTTCTAGTCTATTGTTTAGGAGTATTAAATACTGTTCAGCGTGATACCTGTGTCTTCTTCTGAACAATGCTTTCTCTGATTTATATCGCGCCGTTATTGGATCCTGGGAGTTCCGAGGCCTACCAGCTCTACACCATAAATCACGTGTTAACTTCATATGGTCATGGATTTGAGTAAGCTCTTCACACCAATACGGTTTTTAGAATGTCCGAAATTTGTTAACAGGCAAACTATCATATGCATTTTGACGCAACAATTCACATAACGATTCATAAAAGCGATCAACGTCCGTGTTATCCAATAATGAATTATTAAGTACTTCAATATTATTCCTTAATGCACAATTATACAAATATAACATATTTACATCCTTGTTCGCCTTTTTCCAATTAATACGATTCATTGAATCTGCATTTATATCAACTGGCCTCTCATCACACATAAAACTCAAACAACATAAAATAGGCATATGCCTTGACATGTTTAGACAACTATCATCAGCCACTTCGCGATGTATAAGACAATCAACAAATTCAACTGGTATACATATGTAGTCAAGGGTTGACGAAGTGCAGTCGTCATAAGACACAAAAGTATCAATAAACCCATAACATGTATCTAGCAAGTTTACGGCACACAAGTTACAATCAGAAACAAATTGATATAGCCTTCGATCTCTAGTTCTAAGATTATGTGCATTTAGTTTGGCATTAGAGTCACCCATAAATATAGTCATACCTTTATCACAGTACATGTTATAATAACATAACATAACATAACATTCCTTTATTTCGCTCAATACATGCAATATATCAACATGTAAACATGAGGTAATTACAATTACATCTTTACGAGGCTCAATAATTCATACATACATGAAAAGCATAAATAAACATATTGTATTTAAAGTTTTAACATAAACATGTGTAGGTTTGGATTTGCCGGAGAGTCACCAGTTAAATCTGGGAGCTTAGAAGGGCAGTAATTGCAAAAGCAGAGCTATTAAGGATTTGTTGTATAGAAACTCAAGAACTGGAATACTAGTGTGAAGAAACAATCAAGGCATATTATAGAGTAGAAAGCTCGACAATAAGGCAAGCAACCGTTCAAAAAGAAAAATATCTAATACAAAATACAATCAAATACTAATTCCTTGTTCCAGATAATATACATTTAATGAATTTACAAAGATTGATATATTCTGTTTGGTTAGTAGTCGACATTAGTTGCTCAAGTTTGTACATGTTTGGTCTCCTAAAATAA
Source organism: Mactromeris polynyma (assembly GCA_032209605.1). Lineage (NCBI taxonomy): Eukaryota > Metazoa > Mollusca > Bivalvia > Venerida > Mactridae > Mactromeris > Mactromeris polynyma. The sequence continues at coordinate 204,963 of JASFXZ010000108.1, read as the reverse complement.
TATGGTTTGATAAATCGTTTCCTTTCGATTGCATATTTCGAACACTCAAAAAGGTAATGGAATTCGTCTCCTATTTTATCTGGACAATTATAACAAAATCTTAAATGATGTGGGATGTTGTGCCATTTTCCAGTTTCCACTGGTAAACGGTGATTTCTTGTCCTAAATCGCACCATGTAAAATAATAAGTTTGAGTTAGTTGATTTAAGGTAGTTTTCGAAGCCAAAACTGTTTTTACATATTCTATAGAATGGGCTTTGACTAGAATTTTCAACAAGAGAGTACCATTCCGATAAGAATAGGTCTGTAAGTTTTTGTTTTACCGTTGCTCTAAGCCAATTACTATTTAAGATATGCCCAGTCCACATGTTCATTAGTCCACATTTAATTAAAATTTCTCTAATTCGGTAAAACCATGGATATTTCTTTTTTAAGTCAACGCTATTTATATCTTTAGTTAGTTCATACATATTTCTGTATAGAACAGTAGACAATTTAATGGGAAACTCTTCAGAGTTAACTGCACATAAGCGTGTCCAGAAAGATATCATTCGGTAGTCTATGTCAATACTTAAGGGTGTAAAGCCACTTTCTCCAAAAACCATATAGTTAGGTGGTGATCTTTTCATTTTAAGAATGTATTTCAAAAATCTTAATTGGACTCGTTCTAGTGTTTCTAGATTTCCATAGCCCCATATTTCGGACCCGTATAGAAGGATAGGTTTAATTGTTTTATTAAAAAGGTATATTTGGATATCAATTGGTAAACACAATCTATTACAATTCTTTAATAGGCTATACATAGCTCTGGTGGCTTGTACAGCGATGTGCTTTTTAGATTTTGTAAAAGACCCATATTTACAAAAATAAATACCTAGATATTTGTACTCATTAACAATTTCAAGAGGCTGATTTTTCAATTGTGAAATTTACAGGACGCTGTCTTCCTTTAGAGAATATTACAATTTTGGATTTGGCTATATTAACAGTTAATCTCCAATTACTGCAATAATCTTCATAAGCATTCAAGGCACATTGTAAGTCATTGTCATTATCGGCTAATATTACTATGTCGTCAGCATAAAGTAAGACAAATATTTTAAGATAGTTTTGCATTTCATTTGTTATATCGTTTTCATTATCAAATTGTATACCCTGGATAGTATGGTGTTCACGCATAAAAGATTCTAAATCATTTAGAAATATAGAGAATAAAAGAGGTGAAAGATTTTCACCCTGGCGTACACCAATGTTACTACTGAAAAAATTAGAAATTTCCGAGTTACTAGAAACGCAAGACTTTATATTATTATACATATTTTTAATTACATTAAGGCACTTGCCATTTATTTTAATAGTCTGTAGTTTTTCCCAAAGACCATTTCTCCAGACTTTATCGAAAGCTTGTTTGAGGTCAATGAATGCGCAATAAAGTTTACTGCGATTGTTATTTAAAAATTGAATGATGTGTTGAAGTATAAACATATTATCTGCGGTAGAGAAGCCTTTTCTAAAACCAGCTTGACAGTTGGTAAGTATATGATTAGATTCTACGTATTGCGTTAATCTGTTGTTAAGAATACAAGTGACAAATCATACATCTTATCTAAATACTCATAATAAGTTTCAATCGGGTGATTAACGCAAGGGAGATAAAGCTGAAAAATAAATAAATATTTTCCTGGCGTAATTTGCAATTGAATGCCTATAATTCTCTCATCATCAATATTTAAAGGTACAATGAAATTGTCCAAACGTTTGTGCCATAAAATAGACACTTCACCTCTCCCAAAGTTTCTTTTGTGTAAGGGGGTATTTTCACATATTGTATAGTGTTTATAGTCACATGAGATTGAATCCATGAAATGTAGGCTGTTTGGCGTTAGCCAATGTTCTGAGATTCCACAAATGCCATTACCACCTTCTGTCAAGATATCACTTAGATTTGCGGCACTAGACATAATACCAGTGATATTCCATGTCAGCATGTTTAAACTAATCGTAGCCATGAGTAGACATTTTCAACTTATTTCCATCAATATCCAAATATAATCAAATATAAAGAATTGTTAAACAGCAACAATTATGAATTACTTAGAAGTACAAGTCTATTCATATCTTATATCACAAAATATTTCAATTGAAAACAAAAACACCATCTACAATTATACACACATATTGTACTATCTCCAAGTCGTCAATGAAATTCCTACAACGTGACCCTCGATTTTCTCGTGATTTCATTGTAAATTCTCCCAACTTTTTTAAACCATTCACGGATAAATAAACATCGCTGTCCCCTAAACACATGTAAATGTTCAGCCAACTATTTCTGTTTTGTTTTTACATTGCTTACTTATAACTGAATTGTTTGATTACCCATATATGTTATCTGTCTGTCATAACATTGTCTGTTGTTACAAATGTAACCATGACCAAAATAAAGTATTTTATATTGTATTGTATTGCTAAAGTCAAAGATATACTTATTTCAGGTTGACTTATAAATGTATGGGAATGCCATGAATTTCCGAATAGTAAATGGCTGATCGCAACTGTTAAACAAAAACTATCAGACTTATTTATCAATCAATGGTATTCATCCTTAAAGAACTCTAGCAATTGTAACTTTTATAAACTCTTTAAACGCACTTTTGGTTTTGAACAATATCTAGTTAAAACACAACCTGCATTCTTAAATATATGATTAAATTCAGAACCAGAAAAAGTAGGCAAGTGGAACAAAACACCGCTAAACCTTAGAATTTGTACATTATGTAATGCAAGTATAGGCGATGAATACCATTATTTGCTAGAATGTCCAGCAATAACAAATGAAAGGAAAAAGAGTATTAGATCAATATATCATAGATTTCCAAATATTTTGAATCTGTAATTAATACTCATAGCAACACCGTAGAATATAGAAAGTTGTGTATCTTTGTTAAATCTATTATCAACAAATTTACATAGATTTTGTTGATAAAATTGTATCGAACAGGTTGAACAAAATTTGTTTTGTATTACTCAAGAATATAATACACATTATATGACACCATCACTGTAATTCTCCCGCCTACATCTTTATTCTTTATATTCTCCTCTCTCTCTCTCATATATGTATTGAATTGAACCTTTAGTGTTAGAAATGTTTCAGTAAATACTTAACTAACATTCTGTCATTATGATTACCCTGCTATATGTATCTTTGTAATTAATTGTTTACCTCATTATGTCATGCATTGCATGGAATGAGTGAAATAAACTGAATTGAATTGTACATTTCATAAATATGATCAAATAGATCATGTAAAAATTGGTTTTATGATGTAATAATGTAAGCGGAAGTAGATACATTATCCAATGTATACATTTTATTTTCAATGTAAAGCTTATCATATGAAATATATGCTGTTTTAACATCCTGTTTTGCTTTAATCATGACGGGAATAAGATTTTTACGTCTTTCTTGTATTGCTTTTGGGAATTGTTCCCCAACACGGATTTTCAATGTATTTCTTCGTTCTTGAGGTTCTTCATTAGATTCACTTGAAGTTTCTTGATCATTTTTGTTCTTCCACCACTCCATTGATTTTTGCTTAATCATGACTTTATCAGGGCAGTGGTTAAAGTTTACCACAGCAGGTCTGACCTTGCTTTCGGTGTAGCGGTAGCCTAAACGATGAGCACGTTCAATTTTAATTGACTGATGAGCATCATCTATTTCAAGATTATCTTTACAATAGTCTAACACTAATGCAGCGCAATTTTCTGACCACCTCATTTCAAACGTATTGCCCTCAGGAAATCCAAAAAATAGTAAGTTGTCCCTCATTGATCAAGCTTTCAAATCATTCAATTCTTCTGGTATCAATGTAATGTGGTCACGAATATACGTCTTATTAAATATTTCAATATCAGTCGACAAGTGTATTTTTCCATTTTCCTTTCCGTCAGCAGTCTTGCGAATGTAGGCAGGTCATATTTCTGTAATGTCTTTTAAAACATCTACATATTTGAAAATCATCGAACTTCTACATTAAAAGGATACTATAATAATAAAATGTTTTCTTTAATATGATGACATTTAATAAATATTGAAGAAGTAAATGAAAGCGCCGTGTTTTCAGAGCGGATTCTTGAGTGCGAGAAAAATTGTCTAGTAGTAAATTGTTTATTAAAGTGACATGTGTATGAAGTTACAAGACAATAAATATATAACAAACAACAAATACACCCGACCCAATGGACCTATAAGTCACTATTTAACATAGTGTACAGCTTGATATGACATGAAATTAAATAAATGAATACATATTAAATACAGTAAAATTAACATTCCTGTGACAAAAACGATAATTCTATATACGAAATGTTACAAGCATAATAATACAAACATTTGCACTCGTATTTCATAGTTTTGTATTTGGGAAGTAATACACAACGTTTCTTATGAAAAGAAGTATTGTTTCTGACGGAATATAGTAATTTCTTTTTTTTTTCTTTTTTTAAATATAAGACGAATTTTTACGTTTAAGATACGCTTTAACCAAACATTTTGCAACTTTTCTCGGGTAATCGTTAATCAATGTTCTGAGTTTAATTTCTTTAGACAATCGTAGTAGCTTTCTGAAAAGATGTCAATAGATATTTCATTTCTTATATAATCATAAAATGGGCATACAATTAAAAAATGGATATCATCTTCGATCATTTGCATATAACAATGTTTACATAGTCTCTGATTTGGGGCTTCTCCTACATAGCGTCCAGTTTCTAATCTTAGTGGTAGAATGCCGCACCTAAATTGTGCAAGTAAATTTCTTTCATACTTGAGTAGATTCAAATTAACATATTGTTCTGCATTGAACGTGTTTCTAAAAATAACATAAGTTCTCAATTTTGACATATTTCTTACACTGATATACCACGTGTCTGAGTAGTGTTTTCTTAGGCCCGTATTCAGAAACCTACACTCCACTCGAACTCCACTCACCCAAGTGACGCTCGAGTGTAGCTGGAGTGATGGTCGAGTTAGTGTCGGTCAAATCGGTATTCAGAAACGACAATTGAGTGTAGCTGGAGTCACTGTCAAGTGGCCAAATCATTCACTCGAGAAATACCCACTCATTCGAGTGTACTCCAGCTACCCTAACCTTTTTGAATACCAATTTCTAGTTAGGGCGTAGTCACACTCAAAAGCACGGACCGTAAGATAATTAAAACCGGATTATCTCAGTGAGTGTGAGTGGAGTAGCGTTTCTGAATATGGGCCCTTGACTTTCTTTCGCCATGCTAATATTTATAGCGGTTTTGTTTTCAAAATAATTTGTTAGCCTTATCGTAGTCATTATTGATTTTAAATCACCGCACCAGTTGTTTGTACAGCTTTCATAATCCATGTTAAAAACTCTTTTTCAGTAAACGATTATCGTCTAAGTAGACTAGTTTATTCCAATACCTAATTGCACAAATCCAACGTCGATAATTACTAGATAACCATCCTGTGCCTCCATGTAGAGCTAATGTAAGTGCAATCTATGTACTCCCAGAAAGTAGCGAAGTGCGCGGTTTTGTATATTGTCAATAGCTTGTGATTTTTTAAAACCCCAGATTGATGCGTTATAGTCTAAAATAGGTATTATGCATGATTCATATAGCTTTTCAAATGAATTAAAACCAAATTCCTTTAGATTATGTATTTTTGCGATTATATTTCCTAAAGCTCTACCATCACCTTTTGTAAGTTTATCGCAATTGTAGTAAAAGTCACATTTGCAGTGAAAAGTTACTCCTAAGTATGTGTAGGTGTCAACAGTTTCCAGAACATTATCACCAATGGTAAAAACAAAATCTGTCTGCTTAGCTCAAGTTCAAGTTCAACGTTTTATTGACAAAAACTCACAAAGTCCATTGTCATAACAACATATATACAATGGGAAAGGTGAACAAAATTACATAAACAAACATTATATACGAGAAAAGTGTGTATACATATAGTATGAATCATTGACAGATAAAGACTATAGTTGACATAAATTGTATATTGGAAAATCGTGTATACAGTGAGGTTGTAACATAAGGCTAATGAACATAATAAATTGGTTGCTTAGTAAATTATGCTCTCAATAAATTAGCATGAACAATAAAAATTCTTAAAATTACAGTATTTGAGCTCGATAATATCTGTTTAAGTTTATGGAGAGTAGGCCAATGACAGTAATATTGTTTTCTCAGGTCTCTATATCGTGGACAGACAAGTAAAAAATGAAATACAGTTTCTACAGCATTCATAGAACATTTGTTACATAATCTTAAGTTTCTGGGCACATTTCTGTAACGACCTTCTTCTATATTTAAACGGCGTGCTAAACATCTAAATCTGGCTAAAGCTAATCTGTGTTTATCATTTCCAATGCAAGTTAAGTATAATTCCTTCAAAAATTCATGTTTAAAAGTGTTGTATGTTTCAAATCTGGGCAAATTGGTAACATCAGTGAACCATTGTTGTAAAAATTGATCATATAAACATCTAATAATTTCTGAAATGTATATACAATACAATACAATTTATTGGCAAAATCGGCATAGTACATGCCTTTGACCATTTACAAATAAGGTAACGATATATGGTCAAGACTCAAAAACATATTTACAAAATGTACATACAAACAAACATAAATATATATATATGTATATTAAAGACTCTAGCAAATATACTGTATAAACGTTATTATCATGTTAAGAAGCAGCAATTGAAGAGGTAAGTTTTTCTTGTCTATACTTCATGGCGAAGTGAATAAATTTGGCGATATTGTTTATTTTTTTCCTACTATTTGAAGACAGAAGATTCTTATAAAGTTCAAGACTGTGCCAACTAAATTTGATATTGTATTTATTTCGCAATGTTACATATAATGGGCAGGTAAGAAGAAAGTGATATTCAGACTCAGTAACATCTTGGTTGCACATATTACATAATCGATTTTGACGTGGAATACCTGAATATCGACCTGTTTCAATTTCAAGCGTATGTGCGCCGAGGCGAAATTTAGTTAATGCCATCCTATGTGCATTATTGCTAATGTAGTCTAGTAGTCCAGTCCCTGAGGACGTCCCGTGTGCAAAAAAGGTCCATGGATAAATTTTATATCAATGTAAAGCTAAATGTTTGAAGTTTCAAAAAAATTTGGGTAGACACGTGACATCATGGTACGTTTTGAGAAATCCAAGATGGCCGCCAAGATGGCCGCCAAAATTTGAAAAAACACTGATTTCTTGAGTTGTGCGTAAAATTAGTAGGTAAATGGATATCTTTTTTCATAAATTGTATTAAACAATCACTGGGATGTAAGACATTGTTAAAATATGCAAATTGATGAGCATATCCTATCTTTTCTGGATTTTTTGAAAAAAAGGCTTTAAAAAATGCGGGAAAAATAGCGAAATTACGACATCGACTTACAGTCTTTACCTGTCACTACGTGTACACTGAATAAATTGGTATTTTTATAACTTGAGGTATAAGTGTAATCCATTTCCTACAAAAATCACGATGTTTTTTTGCTTTATTGCGTATTGCATATGAATGCGCATATGTTCAAAGTGTGTGGGGTAATTGTGCAATATATCAACTTTTCTATCGAATGGTGATTTTGTCACAACAAGGCGATAGTATTACCCATAGACATTTATTTATTTAGATATTTGTAAGATATTAGACTTTGAAGGTATGTTTGTACACATTTTTTGTATTGTTTCATGCTTCCGGTATTGAATTTGTTGCCATGGAAACATATTTAAAATTAACAAAAAATACCCAAATTAAGCAGAAGTTTAGTTTTTTTCTCAAATATTTTGGTTAGATATTTAGTAAGAAACAATATTGTCACGATATATTTTACACGTGTCTCAAATTATTGGCATATAAGAGCGAATACTGTCAACAATATGGTTAGAACTAATATATACAAACAAATTAAGTTGGCAATCGGCAACCAGGAAGATTCATATGAAGGGTCACAAACTACCCGTTAAAAATTTATTGAAATGTAGTAATTTATTTTTCTCCAATGACAATTTATATAGGCCTGTCATGTTTTACTTTCAAAACTTCTACAAATATATGTTTTCTTTTTCAAGCATGCGGTACGTGAATGTTATGGAAACATATTGCGTGTATTAGATAAATAACATTTTTATGCAAAATCAAAACATTTACAAGACATTACATAGTAAGGTTCTTTTTTAATGTACATTTAAGTTCTTATTTACAACAATATCAGTGGTGCAAAGAATGACACTAACCTAAGTATTACATGTATTACCTAATGAAAACATTTGTAAAAGTTCTGTGGTTGGAAGTCACAACAAGACTTTTTGATTGTTGCTACTTAGATAGTTCAAAATGATGTAAAATAATTTTTTAAAGTAAATTCCAGGTAGTAGTTTGGCCAGAGAATGTTTGCATGCCTCATTGAACTGTGTGATCACTGACGTAGCAACGTATATAACTATACCTCCAATATCGTGTAGGCACAGACTCTATCGACAACAATATTTGACCAATGTTTACATTGTAGACCCTTTGATTACAAAATTAGGCAAACAAGGAATGTTTTTACTTGTAAATAATATAAATGAAATGGGTGTAGGAAAACTGTGTGACCTTGGGTAAATGTAAAATGGTGTGGAACAATCCATGATGTAACATTTCTAACACCACATCATCCTTACATGAATAAATTATTACGGAACTTGATGTTATTACAAGTGTGTCGTATACTGTAACCAAATTTATTCGCATTTGAACTTATGTTTTAGATTTTCCTTATTTATTAGTGTTATCTCATCAATGTCGTTTGTGTCTACAATATTACAGAAAGAAAACAAGTCATGTTGTGTCAGCAACCATCTCATTTTTTTCTTCTCTAAATAGCTATCCACACATGTGTATTGGCATAATACTTCCAACTAACACATCTATGAAATATTACTTTTAATTAACGAAAATTGAGATACTCAATAAATTTATTCATTTTTTTATTTGGCCGAAAATCTTATAATTTCTAAGAAAACCAGGTTATTACAATGGTGTGTGTCGTTGGGCGGGCGGGCGTCAACCTGGTAAATAACTTGAGTTCCGTTGATCATATTGTAACCAAACTTGGTGTATAGTAAGAAAAAGTGGAGAGCTCGCTTGGGATTGCTTTTGGGTTCGTTACACCAAAAGTCAAGGTCACCGTTACTAAAAATAGAAATTTGGTTTCTGGCAAATAACTTCAGTTTGTCTTTGCTTATTAGATAAATTATAATTCAGTGTCAGGATGCAACTCAATGCTGAATCATCCGCAATGAATCCCAAGTAATATAAAATATGTGATCCATTCAAGAAGAGGTATCTGGACTGTTGATAAGTTGACCCTTTTATTTTGATGGAATGCAGACTCTTTTTAATAAAGTTCCAATGGAAGGAGGGAATATAAAGGCTTATCAGTTGGAAACATTTTCACTTTGATCTGAATTATAAACATAGAGCATCCAACTTGTATTGTATTGTATGTAACCAAATAAATACAGTTGTTTTAATCAGTAGAATCATGTATTAAAGTGGCATTATATTTTGTCGCTCAAACCATCAAAATTTTACTTCCTTTTACAAAGCAATATTTTGTTGTTGTATATGAACATGTCTTTAAACCTAAAGTAGCCAATTTTAGTCATCAAAACGAAAGTATAGATTTTGACAGATCTAAGCGGATTGTTTGAGTGTATTGTTTTGATAATGAACATGGAATGACATTTAGATATCATTACATCTAAAACATTTTTCCTATGTGTTTGCATACCTAAGTTTGTCTATGACAACAACGTATCTTATAAAAGTCAAGACTTAAATATCTTATTTGGTGCAAATGAGGTAAAATTCAGGGACATGCAATAATATTCCTTCCCAAATCGCATTTCTATTGCCACCTTTATCGCGATGTGGCTCTGATGGCGATTGACAGCATGGACACTGATTCTTGTTTATACCCATTTGGAGCCCATTTCAGAGAGATTCCATATTACTACAATATTATTGCACATGAGCGAGCTATTTTCATAAGTGAAATCTCATAAGTAACAACATTCCATCAGCGCTTTAACTTTTTGTTTCGGAATGGAAATCATTACATATTTAGCTATAAAGACTGAAACATTGAATCAAAATGTTTTTCTAATAGGCTTAAAGGTAAAATATGCTGTACTCCTAAAGTTAATTAATTGAATCTAACAACGGCGTTATTTATGTAAGCTTGTTACACGAGATTTTTATGTGGATCCAAGTTATAATTGTAAATTTCAAAAGACCGGTAGTGTTGAAATTGAACTTTCATTACAATTATTACTTATTTTGTCTGTATTTTTAAACACGTTTATTTGAAGGAACTTATTCAAGCACTTCTTTTTTGTTATCTGCGTGATTTCATTGTGTGCTTTTCTTCTACAATGACCATAAATTTCCAACCCCTTCGTCGTCTTATCGAAATCAAGTAAACCAAAAATGGTGCGTTAGAACATTGGGTGAGTGTATGTAACATCGCTATTTTTATGCCGATTATACATTCATTTAACTCATTTGTTTATAATAGTATAAAGGTAGAGGTTTCCATAAAATGTTTGACAATGCCTATTAGCTAATTTCACAGTCAGTTTCCTTTATGCTCCCTTTACAACAGTGTGTTGTTTTATGATCATTAAAACCGTTTTCTATCAACTGGTGTCAGGGTACTATCTCTTTGTTCTTCATTCTTATCTAAACATATTAGTTGTGCGATACAATAAACATATTTGTGACTTCCCCTCCGCAAGGAAATGATAAAGTCTACAGTAAATTAGAGGTGGAAGGCAAATGACAATGGCCAAGTGTCAAGGAAGGACAACACCTGCTCAGGCCAGGAATCTAACCTGGATTTCCCGGATGACAGCCTAACGGTCTACCGGAACATACTGAATTATTCGAACAAACTTTATCGTTTCATGTCAGTGCTGTAGCAATGTTGTAATGTGATTGTATTGTACCAACATAAAATAGATTGAATTCTAGTGATACGTATAGCATACTTCTCTTTAAAATAATACAATGCTAAAATTTAAACTTTTTTATCACCACCAAAACTACTATGGAAATAATATTAAACTGTTTAAAAATGCTCTGAATGAAATAAAAATATTTAATAAACCGTAAAGAAAGTTTTAATTCAATAGCTATTGCAATCTGTTTTACCTTTTTATTGGAATAGTTGCTATGGAAACCATAACAAAAGTCAATGGCAAATATACCTGTAACATTTAATCCAGCATGATGTGAAAACAATTGAAATAAAGATACAAACGTAATTTATAAGATAGTGTACTTTTGCATAAAAACCAAACAACCAGTCAGAATGACATGAGAAAGATACTTACCCCACCCATAATCAATATAGGTATGGTTATTGTTGACAGTATTCGCTCTTATATGCCAATAATTTGAGACACGTGTAAAATATATCGTGACAATATTGTTTCTTACTAAATATCTAACCAAAATATTTGAGAAAAAAACTAAACTTCTGCTTAATTTGGGTATTTTTTGTTAATTTTAAATATGTTTCCATGGCAACAAATTCAATACCGGAAGCATGAAACAATACAAAAAATGTGTACAAACATACCTTCAAAGTCTAATATCTTACAAATATCTAAATAAATAAATGTCTATGGGTAATACTATCGCCTTGTTGTGACAAAATCACCATTCGATAGAAAAGTTGATATATTGCACAATTACCCCACACACTTTGAACATATGCGCATTCATATGCAATACGCAATAAAGCAAAAAAACATCGTGATTTTTGTAGGAAATGGATTACACTTATACCTCAAGTTATAAAAATACCAATTTATTCAGTGTACACGTAGTGACAGGTAAAGACTGTAAGTCGATGTCGTAATTTCGCTATTTTTCCCGCATTTTTTAAAGCCTTTTTTTCAAAAAATCCAGAAAAGATAGGATATGCTCATCAATTTGCATATTTTAACAATGTCTTACATCCCAGTGATTGTTTAATACAATTTATGAAAAAAGATATCCATTTACCTACTAATTTTACGCACAACTCAAGAAATCAGTGTTTTTTCAAATATTTGGCGGCCATCTTGGCGGCCATCTTGGATTTCTCAAAACGTACCATGATGTCACGTGTCTACCCAAATTTTTTTGAAACTTCAAACATTTAGCTTTACATTGATATAAAATTTATCCATGGACCTTTTTTGCACACGGGACGTCCTCAGGGACTGGACTATAGGTAGTCTTCATATCTGAATTCTTTTTTTATCATACGATAATAAAATAATTTAGGCTGATTTTTTAATGTTGTCTCCCATAATTGAATATATTGATCACGGAGCCTTTGTTTAAGAATATGTACAAAATCAGTATTAATATTTTCTGCATCGAGTAAAAAATTAAACCCGAGATCATTTATTACAGATTTAACATTGTTGCACCAAAGACTTTTAATCGCGATATTATTGTTGGAATTGTTGCTAATAATTAATTGTTCATTATATATTCTATACATAGCAGAATCAACAGAAGATTTTATCTTAAGCCAATATTTCATAGCACGTTGCTTAGCGACGACTGATAATGGTACTCTACCCAGTTCGCCTAATACTGCCATATTAGAGGTTTGGACACGGACTCCTAGCAAGTATTTACAGAATCTTATATGAATTTTATCGACTTCTTTATAGTCGTAAATTCCCCAAACCTCCGAGCCGTAAAGAATTATAGGGGCAACTAAACAATCGAATAGTCTCAATTTCGTATTGGTATCCAGCTTAACTCTACTAAAACTTGATATCAAACTATTATAAGCTCGTAATGCTTGGTCATTTAGGGAGTTCACAGAATGTTTCATGCTTCCAGTATAATAAAATGTGATACCAAGATAGCGAAACTTATCGACAATTTCCACAGGCTCATCATTGATGTACCAACTATGGTTACAGTTACTTTTTCGCGGTTCGAAAATACATATTTTAGTCTTTTTTACATTAATTTTTAAACCCCATGTATTTGAATAATTAAAGATAGAGTTTAATTGGTGTTGTAAACTAGACGGCGAAGTAGTGAAGAGGGCTATGTCGTCAGCAAACAATAACATATTCATTGATAACATGCGTAAGTCTGATTCCGTTAGATTATCTAAATCTAAAGAATTTTTTACATCATTTATGAATAAAATGAAAAGCAACGGGGATAATGGTTCACCCTGTTTAAGACCGAGTGTGACTTCAAACAGGTCCGAAAATGACATATTTTGCACATTTTTCACGCAAGCTTGTACATTGTGATAAATGGCTTTAATGATACGGATTATTTTACAGCTCAGACCGGATTGTACGAGCTTAATCCATAGAGCATCGTGTAAAATCGTGTCAAACGCGCGCTCATAGTCAATGAAAGAACAGTACAATTTACCTTTTCTAGCAATAATATTTTGGATAATTGAATGCAGTATGAATATGCAGTCCGCTGTGCCGAGTTTATTCCTAAAACCGAATTGTGAGTCATTAAATATATAATTATTTTCACACCAGCTATTTATTCTGTTACGCAAGGCTAAAGAAAATATCTTTGCCGTTACATTGATGAGCGTAATACCGCTGTAGTTTGCCGGGTTAGATATATCACCTTTTTTAAAAATCGGGACTATCGCTCCTTTGCACCAAGCCTCGGGATATTGCCCAGTATCAAATACATGATTAAAGATTTTAACTAAATATGGAGAAATGAAAGCACTCGAGTGTAAAAAGAAGTCGGCAACGTTGCCAGACATATCACTGCTTTTATTGCGTTTCATTGATGATATAGTTTTAATGATTTCATCTACAGAGAACGGGGAGTCTAATTCTTCAATCGATACATTGTCCATTCTATCGGCATGGTCCTCAGCATTGAAAGTATTTGTTTGTTGTGTGTTCGGTACAGTACTGAAGTGTCTAACAAATTCTTCCAAACTCACATCATTTTTGCTGCGATTTTGTTTTGCTTTAAATTTCTTAATGTATTTCCAGAATTGTTTCGAGTTACATTTACTCAGGTGATTGAGTCTACGTTTTTCGACATTGTTGAACATACTTTTGGCTTTAACCTTCACTTTACAGTATTCCGACCTAGCATTTAAAAATAGTGCTTTATTTTCATCCGTAGGGTTACGTTTGAACACATGTTTACAGCGACAAAAGACATCTTTAAAATGTTTGCATTCCTCATTAAACCATAGTGACTTTTTCGGTTTGTGCTTATTTGACGACCGTGTAGTAAAAGTTTTTCCATGAGTCTGGAATGAAATATCATATATCAGATCTGACATATTATTAATACATGTGTCAATATCGCTACGGCCACTAGTTAAGTCTTCAATAATACTATTGAACAAATGTACATTGCTATTTAAATGGGCATTTAAGTTGTCATTCTCACCTGAGTCCCAGACTACTCTGTCGTAGGAATAATCAGACGATTTACTGTTAATATTATATATACGCAATGAAAAATCAATAGGACAGTGGTCAGAAAACTCACTTATGTTTAAGACTTTAAACTTGTCTATCATACCAAACAGCGGATAATCAACAATTACATAATCTACCACACTAGCTGCATTAATATTATTTCGGTGCAATTTATGGCAAGTAAAACACCCAGGCTCTAATCTGCCATTCACTATATATAAACCGTTTTCCTTACAAAGAGATAATAACTTATTGCCGAAAGCATTGCATGAATTATCCGATGAATTTCGTAACGGCAATGACTCGACGGGATAATCCTCATCAGGCACATCACTAAAGCGTTGGAGATTAATATTGACAATATAATCATCACGCTGACCAACTCTTGCATTTAGGTCCCCAGTTAACATTACATGACCCAACTGGTTATAATAACATATATCATCATATATCAATGCATAAAAATCACAGTTATATAATGGTGAGCTAGGAGCTCTATAAACAGTTGAATCCTCCGGTGGAATATAGCAACAACAGATAAAAATATCATCGGCAGCATTAAAATGTTCTTTCCTAAGTTTAAACCAAATCACACCTCTTTCATCTGTTTTTATCAAATCTATCCTATCAGATAAATGAGACTTATAATACACAATCACGCCTCCACTATCACGTTTTGCTTTTCTATTGCACTTCGGTCGTGGACAAGAAAAACATTCAAAATTGTTAATACTGACATTTGACGAAGGTGCATTCCATGTTTCTGTTAAAATCACAATGTCATACTCGCTCAGAAAGTTTAAAAAGTCACTGTCGTTAAGCTTCGAAAGTAATCCTTGCACATTCCAGGTTAGAAAGGTCAGCTGCTTCTGATCGTGATCCTATGTGGTAGACATTTCTTCTCCAGTGGTACTCTGATTTCTATTAGCACTGTTTCGCTGACGCCAAGGTCCGCGGGGAGGAAGAGTAGGCACAGGTCCCGGTGGGGGTTTATCAAATGTGTATTTACCTCTGTCAATATACAAACAGTCATATGATAAATATGCTTCTTTACCATCTTTTCTGGCTTCAATCAGGTAAGGGATGAGTTTGCGTCTTCTATCATTAATTGCGGTCGGGTATTGGTCTTTGACATTGAAGTCGATACTGTCTCGCATATCACGGGCTTTATTTTTTACACAAAGCTTGTCCCCGTAGAAGTTGAATTTGGCAACAATTGGTCGTATCTTTGCCTTATCATACCGACCAATACGATGCGCACGATCAAGTTTGATTATAGTTTTTGCATTTTCAATACTAAGATCATCATCACATAATTTCAAAATCTTTTTAATGCAGTTTTCAGCTCGCCGATCATCTGGTGTTTTTTCGTCCATAATATCGAAGAACAATAAATTGTCACGCATCGATCTCGACTGTAAGTCTGTGACTTCCTCATTCAATTGTTGGTTCGACTGAGAGATGGAATTCAGGGATGTTGTTAACTCGTTGTTTCTGGCCTTTTCCGATTGTAACATAGACTCGAGACCAGACTGTTTCCTAAGAACATCGTCACACATGGAGCTGTCAAAAGCTCGACTGGTTTCCAAATCAGTTAGTCTTTTTTCAGAGTCATTAAGTTTGCGCTCAACTGAAGCTACTCGCAATTCTACCTGCGACAATTTACTAGATATGTTCTTAACATCAGTTTCAATGGCATCTAACTTCGAAAGTTTATTTTCAATAGCACAGAGTTTATTCATGATTGCTCCGGTATTATCTATATTCTGTCCACCTGGAGTCAGGTAGCCTGCAGGTGAAGTCATTTGTGTCATAGGGCCTGGTGTTACAGGGGTATTCATATATTGAAGATGCGGTGCTAAATAGCTTCCCATGTAAGGCGTGTTGGGTCCCTGTATAATACATCCTGGTGGTGGTGATTGTAGCCCTTGTCCATACGCTGGTACTTGAGGCCCGGCCGGTGATACCGACATGTCTTGTCGTTTTACGGGATTAATGTTCACAGAATTTGGAGAGATATGGTCGCTGGAGCGTTTGTTATTTTTGTTTTTACCCATCAGGCCATTGGAATGCAGTGGCTATTATGTATACCCACACACCATTTACACGGCTATTGAAGGGGATATGGTAATCAGTTTCTCACCTATCATAATTATAGTCACACTGTGAGCGAAGAATGTTAATCCAGTGATCACAATTCACATCCAAACACTTGTGTATACACGTAATATGTCCGAAGTTGGAAGTCCGAAACAAGAATACTTATAGGCGCCAAATATTCCATCAACTAACACTTTTTCCAGTTACAAGATCACAATTTTGTATTCACCGACATGCAATAAATATGTATATCTATTAGCAGAGAAATTATTGCTCACATATTCCAGTTATTTAGTTCAAAATCACAATGTTTGTCAGAGCTCAAAAATACGTGACTGTCCCAAGCCATGACTATTTATATGTATACACTTGTTGTATATGCTTTTATTTATCGTCGCCACCGGTTTCCCACATGGGCGACGCCTCCGGAAGAATGTTAGTCATATTAGATTTGGAGGATAGTGCATGATACAGAAGATGCCCCAGTTCCAGAAGCACCACTGGTTCTTTTACGTGCTCGATGTAAAGCATCATACACGGGACCTCGGTTTTTAAAGTCTCGTCCGAAAGACTGTTAGTACGGTCAGTGATGGAGCGGGGAATCGAACCAGCGATCCCTGGATTACAAGTCCAGCGTTTTACCACTGGACCACTGATCCGCTACTGTATACACTTCGATTTATCAGTGTTAATAAGTACACGCCATCTTTTACACCATGTATGTAGATGGTTTAGCATTTGCTGCAGATCGTCTTCTGAGGTAGCTAACAAAACAATATCATCCGCGTACATCATTAATGATATCTTAGTATCTCCAACTTTTACACCAAGGTCAAGATCATTGATCTCTTTAACAAGGTCATTCGCGAAAATCGAAAATAGTGTTGGTGACATGTTGTCACCCTGTTTCACACCGGTTTTGCAATCAAACCAATCAGTGTACTTATCATTTATGCGCACACATGCAGTTGAATGTTCGTAAATACTTTTACTGGAGTTGTATATCTTTCCATCGACATGGTTCAGTAATAGTTTGTCTATAACATCAATAAAACTTGTATAAACAGATGGATTATTTCTAACGATACTGTTTAATGTGAAAACATGATATTCACAAGATCGCTTAGATCTAAAACCATTTTGTTCGTCAGCTAAGATGTCATTTCTTCCAAGTAATTTGAAAGACGTTTATTTAGGAAGGCACTTTAAAGTTTGCTTATACATGACAGTAAACTCACACCTCTGTTGTTCATTGGTAATCTTCTATCGTTTGTACATGTACTGTCTTAATGTATTGGATGTATAACTGCTTTTCTCCACGTAGAGGGATTAAGACCACAGTCAAATATAAGCTGAAACAAATGTTGCAACACTGAAATCACTGCGGGAAATTTCAGAACACTGTATGGTATTTGATCGTATCCGCTGGCTGAGCGTGATTTTGCGTTCATTACTAAATATGATATTTTATCAATTGTAATATTCGAGTTCATGTCTTCATTTGGTATGTAAAGGTGGTCATTTATATTGTCTTCGTGTAAGTGGGTATGGATCTTAGCACGAGAATAGTGCTCGTTTTCAAACTCCTCATTACCAAGACTAGTGTATAGATTCTCAAAAGCCATCCGCCACCTTATTTTAACTTATGCCTGTACTATTCACTTTTTCAATGGGTATAGTTTTATCACTTCTAGGCCCTAACCTTTTGATTTTTTCCCAAAATGCATTCGGATTATTGGATGACATACTTTCAATTTCTATAGCAACCGATTGTCTGTAGAAACGTTCGGCCTTTCTTAGTGCGTTATCGAATATATTTCTAGCTGCAATGTGTGTTTGACGCCTTACTTCCCTTCTTCGCCGGATGAGATTACACTTCACATATTGATTTTCTTTATTCCGCACATCATTCCATAAATTTGTCAAATCGTCATTCCAGTACGGTTTCTTATTCCTGATACGTTTATTAGTTCGATTTGAAGAGCGATATGTCGAAATATTTGTGTTCATTTCCGCGATAATAACACTACATAATCGGTCGTAAATCTGATAAATATTTTCTTGTACTTCTCTACAGGTTTAGATATTTGTAATAATTTCTAGAATCGCCAGTCTCGTTATCTCACTGTCCATGAAGTCATCTGGAATTTTGTTCAGTTTGTACTTTTGATGAATTGCGTGATTCTCAGCGGGATTATACCCCGGTGTTCTACAGTGTGGCGTGTTTAATTGTGTCAACAATATAGAGTGGTCTGGTAGCCGTGATCTGTCTCCCAGTGAGCCGTGCAAACCGTGACGATCAACAAGTGAATGTACTATAATTGTGTAAATTGTCATGTGGTACAACAAAATAATCGACTACCGATTTGCCCTTTCTCGATACCGATGTGGAATTATAAATGGGTCAACTTCAGAACACTATAAAGCAAGTTTTAATTGACCAATTTTCATATAGTTTACTTATTCATAAACTAGACAACATTACCTTTAAGCCCGTATAAATGTTAAAATATTTAAATACTAATTCAAAAATAATAAGGGAGACGCCGTGTTTTCCGAGCAGATTCTCTAGCGCGAGAAAATATTACAAAAATGAGTCCAATTTAAATCGCGATAATTCGATAAACCGTTTGCATATATAAAAAGTAGATAGGATAACCTTTCTTTGAAAATATTTAATGATTAGCAAAAAAGTTAATAAGGAACGCCGTGTTTTTCCCAACACGAAAATATCTCAGAAAATAATCTGAAAAATAGCTCATTTATAAATATACATTTATGTGCATATGTCATAACCCCAAATAACTGGTCACATGTGACTTGTATGTGGAAACGATACACAAGCAAACAACATTTGAATTGAAAATGGGCAATTTTTATTTTGCCTAACAATATTTACATATATACAAGCAAACAACATTTGACTTGAAAATGGGCAATTTTTATTTTGCCTAACAATATTTACATAACACAAAGTTTTATAACATTTCCACATATCTGGGCGAAAAATACCGCCAAAACAAAACTGTAAAATGAAAACAAAAATGACATGGAGGTGGAAAAGGGAGGAGGTGGTCTAAAAATGTATAAAACAATGCGAAAAAGAATAAATGTCGCAGTGACGCTAGAATTTTTCTGAGAACGGTGATGCCTTTATCTGATTGGCTGCCAGGCATCACGTGGGTTACCGCAACTCTCTGATTGGTTAAATACATTGCGGGTCATTATAATACCCACAATAACACAAATTCATCTACATACTTAGTGGGTAATTATAATAACCATAATGAAATAACAATGACATAAATTATTTTATATAACTATTAACTATATTTATGTGCATATGTCATAACCCCAAATAACTGGTCACATGTGACTTGTATGTGGAAACGATACACAAGCAAACAACATTTGAATTGAAAATGGGCAATTTTTATTTTGCCTAACAATATTTACATATATACAAGCAAACAACATTTGACTTGAAAATGGGCAATTTTTATTTTGCCTAACAATATTTACATAACACAAAGTTTTATAACATTTCCACATATCTGGGCGAAAAATACCGCCACAAAGCCGCCCAGACAACATAAATGCAGGATCAAAATTCAATTTTTTTAATATATTCTAAAAGTAAAGAATAACACCTTTAATTTGATATCAAATTTATTAACGTCTGACAAAAAAGGTGAATAGGGGCGCCGTGTTTTCATTCTTAATTTGTACATTATTAACCTGTCCTGATTTTAACGGCACTCTTCTGGCGTCTTTATTATCGACCAATCAGACTTTTGATAGTACGGAAAAACTGTAGCAATCTTTCACGAGTAGAAGCAAACAAAAATCGAGATTCTAGCGCATCTGAGTGCCTCACAATCACTTCGACAAGAAGACAGGGGTCAAATGTTTATGACTGCAAAAAGTGTCGCTAAGGTATCTGTCAATCAAATGTATCTCCGCTAACGGTGCCCAAGTAAACTATCTACCTTACAAACTGGATGTAGACATTCGCGCTCCCGCCAATTTCGCCCGTCAAACTAGCAATACAAGATGGATTTTAACGTTGAAACAACTTTTGATCGGATTCGTGATATATCTCGCTTTCAGTATTGGCTCAAGGAGGAGCAAATAATAGCAATATCGACGGTGATCTGGGTAGGGTAATAACTAAGTGCGCACCGTCTCCATAACAACTCTACCGTCTTCTTTTGGTGCTCGATTCACTATTTTTTAACAAAAAAGTATCCATGAAAATATTGTGTTGAAAAGACAAATAAATCAACGAAAAGCTACAATTTTCTGTCGTACAGTTTTTGATTGCATGCAAAGCATTTATATGTTCACGAAAATAAGAGTAAATGCAGTGGAAAGACCGGCGGTGTCCAACTTCTATTTACTTTTGTGAATGGTTTAGCAGGACGTTGTACAGCGACAGTATAGAGATGTGACGTCCGTGGCTGGACTTATTAAGAATATACTAGTAAGTCATAAAATGAGCGCTGCTGTGGGATTTGCAACCTCTTCTGTAGGTGACGTCATTTCAAGAAAACGCAATTTTTGACGTCACTATTTGCAAGCAGGAAACAATATTTACTCCATATGGTCACTTCGTGTTCATATTGCCATATGGGGCAAATATTGATTAATATGAGTACATGTTGACGTCACATGTGACGTTTTCCGGAAATGACGTCACTTAAAGAAGAGGTTGATAATCGTACAGTGGCTCATACTCGTTTTCTTCGTTGGATTCAGTCAGTAAGAGCTTAATAAAAACAGACCGCTGGAACATTGAATATTTGTGTCGCATATATCGCTAAAAGTATATCATATAAGCAATGTGATTGTTTCGTAACTACACTGAGGCAAAATTTCTTGACTTAAGAAATTTATCATTTTTCCCTACTTTTAAGCAACATTATTAATATTAGCCTATTCATATTTACACTTTGGCGATGTGTTTATGATTATGATTATTAATATGATAGGCCTACAGTAGCACTCACACTACAGTTTGAGGCAATGTTATCTGAGTGCCATGAATCTCTTATGAGAACAGTAACGCTCGTGATATTACCCGTTTTACGCCGTAGCGGAATAATTACAGATAACTTTGATGAACCTTATTTTCCACACAAACATTCGTCACACGAATTTTGCACACATTTTGTTATATATACGTTTTGTAACTCTACACTCTGGTATATTCGATGCATATTTTGTATCCGATATTAACATACACTGTTAAAGATTTCTCATAAAAGTTCAAATTATATATTGAATTCATGACTGTGAATGTAACAAGTTTATTCTGAACCCGGTTCACGTTTAATAAATTGAATTCCTTGGGAGATATAGGTACTTGTTTTAGCATTGTCGCCCGACTCTCTGTCCGCCTGTCCTTTTATCCCGAGCTAGAGTTAAACGAAACTTGTGAGTGAGCTGTAGGTGCACGTTCGACTCGGGGAATATTTCTCGAAGTTATGACCCTTTAAATATATACACATGTAGTTCACGCTATACAGTTATCGGGATTGATTTGAACAAAACTACATAACAGTGATGATGTGTACCGAGCCTAGATTGTTATGGAGGTATAGCCTTGTTACAATTTACACTTATAATCAACATATAAGAGTACCAAGCCTGGTTGTGCACATGGTCGGCAACAAAAGGTGTTTCTCGGAGCACCTAATCAAGTGCATAATCCAATTGACCAACGACACAGTGATCCCTAAATTTACCAAGTGTAACAAACTGAACATGAACAATAAGACAACAAGTTTGAGGATCATCGGTCCAAGCATCGTCTTATTTTTCAATTTTTTCTACAATCCCTAAAATATACGAGAGTACAATTCAAAGGTACACCCTGACGTAAATCAAAGATGACTCATCTTAATACCAAGTCTAGCAAGTCAGACTATCAAATGTCACATTATATCGTTGTTTGATTACAGGTCATCGCTAACTTGACCTTTGGCCTATTTATACCCAACGTATACATCAGCCTTGCGTTCAGTTACGGCGAACGATAGCCCGCTCACTGTTCAGGACATATCAAGTGTATTGACCGCCTCGTTTTTATTCTGGTTCCCTGCCTGAAAGAGAGTAAAGGCATGGAATCAGCCATGTAATCATTTTGCAATTTGGTTCCCCGTGTTCAGTCAATGTGATACGGTGGGCCAACGATACAAAACAAAACCTGAGCGACTGTTAGCCGTAACTGAACGCAGTGTTAGGCTCAAATATTCGCGTGCTACCTCCAAGTTGCGATAGCGAGTGATATGAAAGTTTTTCGCTAACACACCGGTCAATAGCAAAGCTCGCGCGCTGTTTCGTAATGTTTTGGACTGATAGCCTTTACTGAACGCAAGGCTGTTCACTCGCATGCAAACGTACGCAAACTTGCACAATCAAACTCACGCGCGTACGCTCGCTCGCACACGTGTGCACAAGTCCCGAGTCCAGTGAAGTAAAGATTCCCACGTTGTCTGATAAAATTAATAGCCTAGTAATATCTCAGAAGTATGATGATCTTGTACCTTTGCTGTGAACAATATGTTGAATTCCTTTGTTTGATAAATAAGGTTCAACATGAATATCATTTTAAAATGGTCGAAATAGGTACATTTACACGCAACATATAGGCCTCTTTACGGGGCGGTCCTCTACGTGAAATACCTAAATAGTTTATTAAAAACTGCCAAATGACTAATTACGCATTGTCTTTAAGGGGGAGCCGGTGTAATGGATATGAACACGGTCGCTCAGCCCGGAGATTGTGAGTTGTCTCATACATCAATAGTAATTGTTGTTTACCAAAGAATGGACTAGAGAATGATTCAAATAAGCTGAAGCATTCTTAACAATCAATCTTAAACTAATGCGTAAACACGTGATGATAACGCACGTCATACTGATCCTATAATCATTGAAAACCACGTGGTACCTATAGTAAGAAACACGTGATGATAACGCACGTCATACTGATCCTATAATCATTGAAAACCACGTGGTACCTATAGTAAGAAACACGTGATGATAACGCACGTCATACTGATCCTATAATCATTGAAAACCACGTGGTACCTATAGTAAGAAACACGTGATGATAACGCACGTCATACTGATCCTATAATCATTGAAAACCACGTGGTACCTATAGTAAGAAACACGTGATGATAACGCACGTCATACTGATCCTATAATCATTGAAAACCACGTGGTACCTATAGTAAGAAACACGTGATAATAACGCACGTCATACTGATCCTATAATCATTGAAAACCACGTGGTACCTATAGTAAGAAAGGTGACTGAACTTCACAAACCTAAAATGTCGGAGTGAGTACTGGTCTGTAACCAATGAAACAGTTCCATTGAATGCAAATGCATGTGCGTACGTTCAAATTAGACTCCTTTTATTTGGAGTTTTACAATGAGATGATGATATTTTAGCTAATTTTGGTTTTCACAAGCGTGTATATAAGAAAATCTCATACTAATCGCATGTTTGTTTTTCGAACGTTTTTTTTTATGATGTGCTGTTTTTTTTTTCCATGCGCTCATCATTCAATCCAGTCTTGTTCTGCACTCCCTCTATGTGTTTGTCTCCTCCTTAATTTATGAATGTGCCCTATCATGCTCCAAATCGTTTCACCATTTTATGTATGCTACATGAGGGCGATCCGGCCAATAGCAGTTTGTGTCTGTTTTCCCCTAACCACATAGATAAATGGTATTGTAAGCATTGGTGATATACAATTATTCCTTTATTTTTTGCTGACGACGCTGCTGTATCCAGTATCGTAACAATCTATCCTAAATAATACAGAACAATACTGTAATACATGCAACTTAAAATTGAATGTCGCAAAAACTAAAATAATGATTTTTGAAAATGGACGACAGACGTCATATGATTTTTTCATTTATAAGACACGAATTGACATTGTTGAATCATTTAAATATTTAGGAATACATCTTTTTTAAAAATGGATGTTGGAACCGCACTCAAAAACGAATTGCCCACCATTCTTATTTCATAATCCATTTATAGTATTCAATCAATTAGATCTTCCGATATCTCAGAGGATCAATCTATTCGACTCTATTGTTTTACCAACATTAAATTATTCCGCTGAAGTCTGGGGTCATCATGCGAGCCCTAAAATTGAAGCAATTTTCTTCAAATTTTGTAGAAGGATATTATGTATTAAAAGATCAATCAATTTAAAACGCTCTGTATTGAGAATTAGGTCGTATACCCTTGTATGTACATAGATAATTTAATATTGATTAAATACTGAATAAAAATATTAACACTTTATGAACAAAGTATACTTTTTAAACTTATATAATGCATAAGCATGATGCTGATGATGGCCTATCATACTATGGGGATAATTAGGCATATAATATAAAGAACATTTTAGAACAAATAGGATTATCAAATATGTGGAACAACCAATTTAACATGCTACTTTACTACAAAACTGTTGAACAACGATTATGAGACATTTTTCACCAAAGCTGGTATTCTTCCATTAACAGCTCAACTCGCTTAGAAACATACAGTTTATTCAAACACTCATTTAATTTAGAAAGATATCTCAACGTAATCAAAGATTCTAAATTTAGAATTGCTCTCGCAAGATTTCGAACATCATCTCATAACTTAGCTGTAGAACGTGGATGATATTTAAATCTACATAGAAACGACAGAACTTGTAAAAACTGTAATACAGAAATGATAGAAAACGAATATCATTTTCTATCAATTTGCTCAAAATATATATAAAAAAAATACTACTACACATGGCCCACGAATCAGAAAGTTTCTAATCTTATGACAGCAACATAAAACATTATTGTCACCAATTTAGCAAAATACATATTGTACGCCAATCTCATTAGAAATTGAATAATTTTATGCTCATATTTTGAGATGATATGTATACATGCATTGACCATGTGCTCTTCAGAAAATCTATGTCTTTTGTCACAAATAGTTTGTATAACTGCTATTAAACATGTTAATATGTTTTGAATGCAATAAACTATTTGTAGTTTGTAGTTAATTAACATGTGTCTGTTGTCGGCGATAGTATTGTTAATGATTTTTAAGTTAACTAGCGGATAGAGGGAGACAAACTTTGCAATTCTTTATCTGGCAGGTTATTTCCCTTTAACACACATACTACGAGACTTGTTAGGAAATTATTGAGACACTATTTTCGCAAATCATAGCATTAGTTTGAGACAATCTCAATTTGGATCTCTTGAAACTTTTCTGAGAAAAAACTAATCTCATCTTTTTTGTTTTTTAATTTTGAGTCTAAGAAGAAAACAATCTCAACAAGTTGAGACAATATTTGAGCTGAGATTTCGCTCAGACTGAGATATTTGAGCTGAGATTTCGCTCAGACTGAGATATTTGAGCTGAGATTTCGCTCAGACTGAGATATTTGAGCTGAGATTTCGCTCAGACTGAGATATTTGAGCTGAGATTTCGCTCAGACTGAGATATTTGAGCTGAGATTTCGCTCAGACTGAGATATTTGAGCTGAGATTTCGCTCAGACTGAGATATTTGAGCTGAGATTTCGCTCAGACTGAGATATTTGAGCTGAGATTTCGCTCAGACTGAGATGCTTCGGAAGATCGGGGCCTGGGCTGTATGGTGTCGATGTGACAACACTTGGAGACTGTGCTGCTGCAAAAACCACACCGAGAGATAAGCAGGTGCATTATCGTGCAACAACTTGACACCGCACACACAGATTCAGCCATATTTCACTCAGTATAAACATATATGGTGTCTTAAAAGTAGCATTAAACAATTTGTGCACGTGGAAAAGTGTGAAATGTTGACATGCTTGGAGTAAAATCAATGATATTACCAGTGATACACTATACATGTATGTGCACGAGGAAAACATGATTTGGCAGCGTTGTCACTACTAATGAAACGCTCATCGTACAATAAATATGATAACAGATGTAGGCCTACTAATGCGACATTAGATGTTACCAAATCAAAGTTTTTATGTTTTCTTTGAAATAGGATTATGTCGGAGGTAAGAACAATGGGTACGCTCGTTTGGGAATTCAAACACTTAGAACAGTTAGAATACCAATCGAGTACGACAGAATTCAGATCCGACACCATTCCGAATGTTCCGTTTTATACCTTAGCCAAAATGCATGCACCGCATCAAAAGTATAGTTTATTGTTAATGACCGACCAGCGGTCTTCAAAATATTGATGGTTTTCATTTATACTATAGCAGCAGCTATTGCAGGTTGAATGACGGTTGCTAGTGAACTATCATTTGTGTTATCTTCGTCGGTATAATCTAAGATTTCATTTACGATTAATAATTCTAGCGCCATTTTGTTGTGGAACTGTTCTGATCAAACAAATCACTCGATTGGTTGAACCACTGGAATTGTCGGAATATTATTCCGCGTATGTTACGACGGGCCAAACGAGCGCACCCACTATGTTTCTGAGCTTGATTTATTGTGTGACCACACGAGGTGACCCATATACATGTAGCTCTATAATAGCAAAATTCATTTAGATAATAAAAAAGCAAACACCCACATCTGTAAATTTCAGAGGAAATCAACACAAATTGATTAGATTTCAGTGCCGTAGCCAGAGGCATATCTAAACCGAGGCAGTCTAGGGGGCATGTTTCCCCGGAATGTTTTTTCCAGGACTTCTCTAGTGCGTCCTGCAAATTTTAAAATATTTCGAAAAAAATGGTCATGTTGCCATGCAAAATCTGGCATCACTACAAAACCAAAGTTGTCTCTCTTATAAAACGCGTTTGTCGTTATCTTGAGTTGTTACAATTTATATTCACGAAAGGAATTATGGCCTTACATAACTCACCAAAGCTTAACAGCATAAACATATATAGCATTAAACATATCTGGAAACTAGCGGAGAACAATAGAGCTATTAACTCCTATGACCGAACGATAGGACTATATAATATAATTGATCTCCCCCTGACAACAATGCTTTCTGACGAATTACAATACGTTCAGCACTCATGGTAGAAGGACTACCAACGAACATATCAACTCAAAAATTGAAAAAAAAACTAAATAACGTTTTTTAGATTTTAGACCCGATGATTTTGCATCAATTTAAATGCAAATAACTAAACAACAATAAATACTTAGACCTTGCACTCAATACACATTGTCAATATTAGACCTTGCACTCAATACAAATTGTCAATATAAGACTTCGCACTCAATACAAATTGTCAATATTAGACCTTGCACTCAATACAAATTGTCAACATTAGACCTTGCACTCAATACAAATTGTCTATATCAGACCTTGCACTCAATACAAATTGTCAATATTAGACCTTGCACTCAATACAAATTGTCAATATTAGACCTTGACCTCAATACAAATTGTCAATATTAGACCTTGACCCCAATACAAATTGTCAATATTAGACCTTGACCTCAATACAAATTGTCAATATTGTTGGCTATTCTTACATGATACAATCGATCCCCCGAGAAAACGAATACGAATGATTGAGAGCGACAGCGACTCACAGTGACATATAATATCCACTTGTGTCAATGTAGATCTACGTTCAGTCATTTACCTCCACTGTGTTACTTTAGAGTCGTCACGCCATCATGTCGTCATGAACTTCTTCAATGTGTTCCTTAAAACTGTATTAATTTATTGATGGTTTAGCTGTTTGTTTTGTGTTCAGTTTCAACATAGGCCAATATAAAATCTGGTTTATTTATCGGTACACTGAGTATGTGATATTTTTGTTTAAAATCCGTTTACAAGTTATGTAATATACAGAATATAGCTAGCATTCGTGTTCATATTTCATTGAATTTATTAACATGAACACTTTTGTTAGACCTTGGATTTCGGAGGGACGAATTTAGATCGTCTGTCATGTTAGTTTTCCCATCAACTTCTTATAATTGCATTTTACAAAAATAGGCTAGCTCAGTTGGTAGAGCGATAGACTATCACCCAGCAGATCCGGGTTCGATTCCCAGTTTGGGGCAAGTTATGTACTTCAGTGACACTGGTTACGATAATGTCTTGCACATGTGAAGAAGTTGACAGTACTGGTTGATAATTACATCCAGGAAACCTCGTAAGGTCAATTGGCCGCTGTATATAAATGAAAAATGTTGAAAACCTGATGAAGATAAACAAAGATAGATTTTATGGAGACATATATCTTTTTCGGCTAAACTCATGATCAGGCAAATGCCTGGGTATCTGTTAGACAGACATGAACAGTATGCCGAAACTGTCAATATGCGGACACTACCCTATTCAGCGTATTGTAAACGATTCCGGGTTTTTAACTGGATGACAAGCAGACAAAGTCAGATTGTGAAACGTAAACATTGCTGTCACTCAACGGGTATTACATGTAGGGCATGAGACGATACGGTCATCACACAATACTATATTAATCAATAAAACTACATGCTGATACGATATTTTCCGATACGATACATATATATACTTAAATTCAATTACCAAAAAAACAGGAATGTAATTATAATCTTTAAAGCCATTTTGCTTCCAATTTATTACTAACTATTGAAGTATTTTCTTATCCCTACTGCATTCCTTCCTAGAACGACACCTTTCATGAGGCACTCCCTCATTGGAGCGACTTTTATTCTTGGAATTCCACCCATGCAATTTAACGTAAAATTGCCTCCCAGGAACAACAACTCTTGACCACGATAAACGGCACTTGAAAAAAAGTTTTCATCATCCGCCATTTTTTATCAAACCGAACGCCAAAAATGTACCACGATTTGGAGCCAAACTGCATATGCGCAGTGTGTTGTTTAAAATCACAACTTCCCATAAATGTTATAGTTAGAGCAAGGATTTTCTGAAAAGCTACAGAGACCAGGGTACCGTTTTACTAACATACTTACGCTTGCGTAAATCAAAGTTATTGCGTACGTACACAATTTCTACGTAAATGCGTTTCACTAATATTTGCGTACGTAGGTTTTTGCGTAAGTTAGAGCGTAAAGTTACGTTACAAATTACCGACCGTAAATCTCTACGTTTTGCGTAAAAATGGCCGACCGTATGAACGCTCGAAGAGCTCGACATCTCAGAGAAATACCTGACATGTTAGACGGATCGTGAACTAATAGAAAAGTACAGATTATCACGATATCTGACTGGCGTAGTTTATGATTTGATAGTGAATGATATTAAGCCTCGTACAGTAGGAGCCACCCTATCTCAGCGATGACGAAGGTAAGTAACGCTAAATTGTACAGTTTACATATTACTAGCATCACATGTTTTGTACACGATAAGCTCTGTAGTGCAACATATAGTCCGTGCCGCATATAGTTCACTACATGCGGCGAATAACGCCGTATTAAGTTCATGCGTGAACTATATGCGGCGAAGAGACGGTGGTTTAGAAACATTGATACATAAGTCAGTTTATCTCCTTTTCAAAATTAACTTATTTGATATTGTTTTCTCATTCAAATACACATTTCAAAAACATCTTTACTGTCAGTCGAATTAGTTATAACCCATTTATGTACAAATGCATTATAGTGGGCATATACGATGCTTTGTCAGCGCTTCGCCTTCTGCATATATAACCAAGTTGTGGGTTTTAAAGAAACCTCACAGAAATAATAAGTTTAAACACATTTGTAAACATCTCTATCAGTTGTATTATGCCGTAAAATATGATAATTTTGCACACAACAAATGTTTGTAAGATAATTGTATTGAGTAGAAAGTATTGATTTAAAATGAAATGACATCATGATTTTGTTAGACAAAACCAGACTCTATATTTTGACATGTTTGTTTAAGTTATTTTAACTTCATAAACCAGTTGATTATAATGGTGTTAACATTTTTGTCATTTAGCGCAATTCCTTTGATATTAAGAAACCTACATTTATTTTCATTTAAAACTATTTAAACCATAATTTATCTGGCATAATTCTCATGTCTCAACTTCCTTTCATTTATTAGAGTGCGAATATTTCCAACCTGAGAGAGAATCATTTCTTGGCCAAACGTTAACACACATACGTTTTTATAATATATCGCTCGAATCACTGCTCTCATCGAAAAGCGATGCAATCTTGAGAAACGTCAGTAAGTTTGCCGCATTTATTATGCAAAAGTTCAGCCGTCTATAATACCAATGCCTCCATCTCCTGTGACCCATATATGCGGCGGTCAAATAGGCCGTGCACGTGCGGATATCAATGCCCTCTAATTTAGTTTTCCATATGTGTATAGATACTTTATTATAAAAACATCTGCGTATTTATTTGACTTATAACTATTACTTACCTTACTCACTCATATCCGAAGGCGTGTAACGCTTTTGCTTCCCCATTCACAAAAATGTACTCGTGCATAAAAATAATCCTTTCATTGACTATGTTCTACATAACGTCTTTCGTTGGGATATAAACCGTTACAAATTGTTCACCTTTATTATTATTCCTATTATTAATGTTATTAATATTTGACCATGTTGTAAAATGCTCATATCTATTGTTATCTCTTTTTTTTGTGTGTGAAAATTCTATTCTTTATACTTTATACTGTGCCCCCTCTCATCAATCCATCCCTTAATTGTGTAAATAATAATAATGCAAACTTACTCTAACAAAATATTTAATGTTAACTTGACCAGAACTAACCAAATTATAATTATACAATAGCAACGATAAATGTCATAACCCCATGTTGTAACATGTGTACCTGGGTGTAATAAAGATATGTTCTGTTCTGTTCTTTCATCCGTATGGAGGTGCAAAGCCATGTTTGCATAATTGTGATTAGGTGCGAACAACTTTAATTGATACTTTGATATGTTTGAAATTAAGCCATCCTTATGGTGATCAATTGTCTAGATATTTTATTGTGTTCTTTCTTATGAAATAGATTACTAAATATGTGCTCCAGATGTCAGTTCATGGACACAGGTATATAAAGGCATGCTTCCTTTAAAAAAAGGATAGAAAATATAATATAAAAAAAAGAAGCTTAGAATAATTTACTTTGTGAAAGTTTACTTTGTGAAATACTTATTTTGAGTTATATGAAACTATTGGCAACTTTGTGCATAAAAACATATGTGCACTGTGAACCTCCAAACGCTTCGTAAAAGTTGCGACAAAAGCATGTAAATGGCTAACGCACATTGGTGTTATCTGTTAAGATAATAATGATGATTTATCACGAATCCCCGTCTAGCGCAGCCGGTATCGCACTAAAATTCCAGTCCGAAGGTCGCGAGTTTGATCCCGGGTCCGACCGTCTACGGCTGTGGCGATGCGATCAAATACTATGTTAATGGTTGCTCACTTTATCTGCTCGAAACTGTTAGTAGAATTTTAATCAAGCAACATTAAACCAAACTGTTTATTTCATTTTAGCATATTTTATTCTGTTATTTTATTAAACATACCCCAAACTGGTCCTAAAGATTTGTCCACTGTCTGATGTGGGAAAAAAACACACAAAAAACAGACAGAAACGACAAACTACAAGTAATTGACAAGCACTGAGTAAGGGGTAAAAATTCATATTGTCCATAAAAATAGGAGACTGGAATGTGTTTCGAACTCCCACCCTATCTATTGGTCGAAGTTACTAGACGAAAGCGCAACCAATTGAGCTATTGCTACTGTCTACTTTGAGCGATATTTCATCAAAATTTATACCTCTGATTGAAGAGTTACGAACACATTTCACGTAAGTGTAAAAAAAATTACGCAGTTTTAGTAAAACTGACTTTGCGTAAGGTTTGCGTAAATTGGTAATTTACGCAAAAACTTACGCAAAACGTAACCAATAGAGATAGACATAGTGTGCACACGTATGTAACAGTTCAAAATGTGTACTTCGATGGCACATTTTAGCTTTAATATTTGATAATCATTAGTTTTTAGTTTTTAACGATTTTTGTTGAGAATACAAAATGTAGTCAGTATTTGTGTTGCTTCGAATACGCTAGATATTGTTTTGTTTTGTTATTGCATCTGTAAATTTCATGTATATGTATTAAATACTTGTACATTGGAATAGAAATATAAGAACACAGTAACAAAAGTAATATGTTTACATGTAATGTAATGGTATAAACATACTACTAATAAATGAAAACGGCGCAAAAACGTCATGAAACTTTACCATACAGTAGGGCCCTACATGCTCTCAAGACCATTGCCCTATGAGAGATACAAACTCAGGTCGTTGTTCGCAATAGGTGGAATTGATATTTATTTGTTATTATCGTATTGCATGTACAACAATTTGAAGAGTTTTCTGCTCGTGAGAGGGCCACTATGGAAAGGTTGTTTTTTTGTTAGGCGTCAACCTTGGTTTGCGAAACCTATCTACCTATTCGAAAAAACACACAAAGTTGTTTCGAAAAAACGTGATAAAAATATATTTAAACAACTTCTTTCTTTATAAAACAATAAAAGCCTGACAGAAAACGGTTTGTTTTTACTCACTGTTTTTAAATATGCAAGTTAACACAATTTTTACAAAAACATACGTTAATACGACGCAGCCGTTACTTCCCTTGTCGTTTTTTAAACTTAATGACATGATCACATTGTCCTGAACTGCAGAGATACTTCCATTTCTTAACATAAGTATTACATGTGTTAAGCATTTTATCGAAGTCTTCTCTTCAAATATGGTATCAGTAACATGTCGTCTACTACTGTCGGTCTGGACATGTTGTTATATACACAAATACTCAGATGGTTAGCCTCTAGTTCGTTGATAAGGTCATTGATATACAAGAGATACGGAATGGGGAAGCTGGTTTCTTCTTGTCTAACACCCTGTACTATTGGAAACCATACATATTCACGTGATTGGTCACGTACACGACTGTATAGACGTGGACATTCTCCATATCACCTTCTATACATTGTGGTACATATATATTGTTGAAAATTGGTATAGAAGGCCATTACACCAAACTCAGTCGTACGCTTGACACGCATCAAGGAAAGCAACAAATACTTTAATTTAAACATACTCGACTTTCCATATTCCATACAATGCTCATATGTGACAGAAGGGAGACCACTCTTGAGGGCTTATTCAACTATCTTAGTGAAAATGTCATCACAAAAAGATATAGTGTACAGACGCCACGCAAATATATAGGGATGTCAACGGATATTCGAATATTTGTTAGAACGTCCGAATGTTCGAATATTGATTCGGCTTTTCGAATATACGATAAAAGATATATTTTCAATATAAAAGCTGAATACATGTGTATTAAATTTCAATAACGGGCATTAACGCATTTAATGACATTTTACGTTTGACAATAATATCTACAGGTATTAACTGGATTGTCATGTTGTATATTGTGAGGGGGAGAGAGATATAACACTCTGGTGATGGAACTTATGCCCTGAAATTATTGGTAATCGCGAGGATTTTTACAACTTGAGTGATCAGTTTAAAACACAAAAGTGATACGCATAAATTTAAACTTCGAATTTCGAATGTATTATTATTGAATAAGAAGGTCGAATGTTCGAATATTCGTTGGGAAGGTTGACCGAATATTCGAATACCACAATGGTCATTCGTTGACATCCCTACTTTAAGGTGAATAATTTTCCACTTTCTATATCACGTCATTAAACACACAACGCTCCGTTTTGCAGAACAATTGGAAGATGTACTACAAGGTACTTACCTACTACCAGGAAATCATGAACATCTAAATGATAAAGTGGAAGACAAAATAAAAGACGTGTTTAGATAACTTACCAATGGCAAGTCAGTTTCCGACAGAACTTAAAAAAGATAACCGGTTCAAATTGAAATAACAAAAGATGTTGTAGTTTAATAGTTTAAGATTTTGAGTCATTGCACGAACACGTGTTAATTCAATCAATAAATAAAGACAACGGAATATTAAAAGTATACAATTATAGAAAATGTATTACAACATAATTTGTTTATTTTGAAGTATAAAGTTCACACTATAAATTCGTCTGCTCAAGAAATAAATCATGGTCTGAGTACAGAACTTAGACCATGATTTATTTCTTGAGGCAGACGAATTTATTCAGTGACGCGTAAGCCAATCAAAAATAAGGTTATAAATGTCGGAGAAAATTTTGGACTGGGTTTGTAAACAGGATGCGAGACGAGAGTCTATCTTGGTTGATCGTGTCCATGTTTTGAATCTTCTTAAAGCGTTGAAACTGCGTTCGCGACACGAACACGAACCCACAGGTAAACTTAAAATTAACTGAAAAATTCTCCGTGAGAGTTTACTGTGTTTTGAGTAGAAAGTACATTTTTGCAGATAAAGCTAATTGGTACTAGTATATCAACTTCTCAATATATAATAGCGAAATAAAGTACTGCTCAGACGAAAAGAATCAAAGGACTGAGAGTCCTGAAAACCAGCGCGGTGTAACCAAATATATGTGAATAATAGGTGGAAAATAGTGTACTGTAAAGGAACTGTGAGGCATGAACTAAGAGTGCGTTTACATGGCGTTTCGTGGACAAGTAACGTTCACTAAGGCAAAATTTCAAAGGTAGAAAAAGGACGAGTCCAGGCTGTTTTGGACGTGCTTACCTATCTGTCTTGGACTTATTAATTATTGTAATTTTGCAGCCATTCTTAGAAGAAAGCTTATAAGTTTAACAGCTGTCAATTTCAACATCTGTTACGCATTCAGAACTTTTTCTGAAATAATGTAGTCAACTTCGTGGATCTTAGGTCCATCTGTGTTCAAAAACTTGGTTATAGCCATATTGGAAAAATATGTGTTATTTTCCAGTGATGTTGGGACATAGCTTGCCGACTTTTGAACGGAACCAATATGTTACTTGTATATAGATACATACATCTTAGTTTTGATTTAATGGCATCCAAATAATCCAAAACGATGAATCTGGTATGAACATTAATTGTTAACAGTCAGACGCACAATGCACACCACTCTTCATTTTTACATGTATAAAGCTACAGACATAATGGTGATTTGATCAAAGAATCTTTCCGATGTCATTGCCTCCCACTGCTGACTTAAGTTGGAAAGCTATCAGTCGCTTGCAGTGAAACTAAGGAATGCACTAGTTATGTAGACCAGGTAGATCGTGTATAGACTGACAACACCTTTAAATGACCAAAGCTGTTAATTATTAAACCCAACAGTACTTAACCAAACGTTACAGATTCATGCACTGGGCCAACTAAATATAACCACAGGTGAAGTAACCTTGCTGCACTAGTTCTGCTTACAGTTTTGAGTGGTAAATATTTAGATCAATACAATATTGCATTGAGATGCAGCCAACTTGTTATCATTTTATTGTAGCATTCCTTGGAAATCTAAACATGTAATATCCACAATAACATAAACTGGCATGGCTAACGCAGTTGGTAACGCGCTTGACTATCCGTCCGTATGTCCTGGGTTTGATCCTTGGTCGTACCTACTCTAGTCAGTGGTGTTTTTGATCTTTCCAAGGTAATCTGCATCATACCACTTATTCGAGTGAGAAAGCTGTCAGTTGCTTGCAGTGAAACTGAGGAAGCACCCGTTATCGAGCCCAGGTAGATCCTGTATAGGTTGGCAATGCCTATAATGACCAAACCTGTTGACAAGGTCGTAAACCTGACAAAACCCAAACACAAATATAATAAAGCTATTTTTTTACTGCATATCGGCAGTAACAAGATGTTTGTAAAACATTATGCCCCCCCCCCGTGACCTTTACCTTTGACCCCAAAATCGATAGGGTTCCTCTGCTACCCAAGATGAATGCATGGACCAAGTTTGAGTATGATAGGTCAAGGGGTTATTGAGTTATTAATCGGAAACGGTTTGAGAACAACTGACCCCTGTGACCTTCATCTTTTGAGCCTGTGACCCAAAAATCAATAGGGTTCCTCTGCTACCCAAGATGATTGTATGGACCGTGTTTGGGTACGATAGGTCAGGGGGTTCATGAGTTATTGATAAGAAACTAAAAGGTTATGGACAGAACAACCGACATACCGACCGACCGACATGTGCAAAACAATATGCCCTCTACTTCGGGAGGGGCATAAAAAGTTTGAGAGACTTGACAAACATGATGGCTTAAAAACAAGCACATTCGAATATTCTACAAAGGAAAAGGCAACACAATTGTGTAGAATTTCAAAAATTTAATAAAAATAACTGAGATCATGAATAAAGTAACACAGAATACACACTAAACAACAATATATAGTTCCAACATCTACAATATATACCTCCCTTGTTCTTGATTAGCCCTTATAGGGGTATTTTCCATATACAAGATAATTGAGAAAATATCAAAAAATGTGACAACCACTTTTTCTTCAACTTTAAAATACTAGCCAACTGTCCACATCAGCGTAATGTACAAATTATTTTTTATATCCGGTTAGTTTATCATCCTTACAATTATGTTCCCTATACACTTTAAGGAATTTTGCCTATAGATCAATATGGCTGAAAATTGTATTATGAACATGGGAGGTAAATATGGGAACTATCTATTACAAATGCTTCATAAATTTGTCCAATAAATGATGATGACTAGTATTACAATATGAAACTATACATATAATAATGATACAAAGTGTATCTAAAATCTTGTTACTGTAAAATGTTTTGGGGTTTTATGCTACACATTCAATACTTGTAAAGAAATGGATGACATACTTTATGCTGTGTATTTTAAAGAACAGAGCATACTAATGTAACGGTTTGTGGTGTACAGAAAGACTTCTTTATGGAGAGCAAGTATCATGTTTAAAGACAAATTGCCTAAATGCACGAGCATATGCGTTTAAAGCACTTAATAAAGGGCTTGGACAATAGCACAAATCAATTGTGATGAGAACATGAAAGGCAAGGCAAACATACAGTATATACATATGTAATAACACAGCCATTAGTCTTCTTTATAATAATCTACATTAATTGAAGGATACAAAATTTGGTGTGTTCAGCAAATAGACACCTTAAAGTTTCCTATTGCTACACATTATGAATACTTCCAAATTCACAGCCATGTGACACTGGTGGTTAAGTCCTGGCTTACTTTCCACATAAAATCTATAAACATTAGTATTTAATGATATAATTGAAAGCATAATATGTTAGTCATGACACATAATTATAGGGTGTACATATAGGAAAATAGACTCCATCCCTGGTGGCCAAGTTTTTATGACGAATCCAAACCCCTCGTATTTTGTAGTGTCACCCTAGTAACATTTCGCTTAAATTTTGTGGTATTCCACAAAGTGGTTTCAGACGATTTGTTTTTAGAAGCAAAACAGGGAGTCAGCAATTGACTTACATGAACATTTATGAAAAAATAATCTATAAGAAAAGTAAAGAAAAAAAGTATAACACAATATACTGCAAACAGTACATTGTATACATTACAAAATAAAACTATGGTAGCTCTATACTTTTGAATCAAGAAAACCGAAATCTTCCAGTCTGTGCACAGATACCCAATTTCCAAATAATTCTCTTACAAAATGTAAAAGATAAAAATATTCAGTTAATTTCTACAACAAACAATATGTTTATTCATCTAAGGTAATGTTCATGATGTCACTACCATTACGTGTAATGACCAGGGAAGGGGGTCCATTTGCTGTCATCATCACAATGTTGACGGGCCATTGTTGCTGACAGCAGCAGCCAGCACCTGCTTGCACTGCACCAAGATGATGCTGTCATTGTCAATCAGTAGCTCTTTGTCGGCCTCCTAAACAGAAACACCAACAAGTACAACCTTTGTAACAGCAGTTTGTGTATCAGTCTTCTGCAATTAACAAAATGTCAAGGATTATAACCAACAAAATATATTGCTGAAGAAGTACCATAAGTCCCCTACTGTATTTTG
Organism: Mactromeris polynyma; assembly: GCA_032209605.1. Classification (NCBI taxonomy): domain Eukaryota; kingdom Metazoa; phylum Mollusca; class Bivalvia; order Venerida; family Mactridae; genus Mactromeris; species Mactromeris polynyma. The sequence goes on along the minus strand of JASFXZ010000108.1, from coordinate 166,325 downwards.
TAACATATATTAGTATGAGCTGCATATAGCAAAATAGGATTTCTGGCAAAATAGTTCTATTTTCTGGTTTTCACTGTTTCCAAAATTGAGCAATCTCCAACCTTTCCCAAGGTACCGATTCCATAACATTTTACAAAATACTTTTCATCGCCATGATCTGACAAACACATGCATATTTTTTATTTGATATTGAGTGATGCTTATTTCTTGTGAACTTCCAAGGTAATTTCTTATAATTATTATATTATTACTTTCCTTTATTTTTACATAAAGGTTATAACTTTATGGCATAATTATAATAATATCACAATAAATCACCACAAGCACATAAATCGCTAGAATTGACTCACATTTGTGTTGGAGGGGGGGGGGGCAAATGGTTTCCGGTCGTTAAAGGTGTAGGAAATTGTATTCAATCAAACCTGAATATTTATCATAAATACACGGAATTGAACTGAATATCCTAAATACCTATAATCAGCATGTGCTGTTCTTTGAACATTAAAGTTAAAAGTTTCAATTAAAGGTTATCAATTGTTCTTAAAGAAGTTTATTTTTTACAATTTCTGCAAACGGTGGTTGTAACCAATATAAAAGAGCATTTCAGACATCATAGTTCTTACATACATACATAAATTATGGTGTTATTATATTATATAGTACATCTACATGTATTTCACTGAATTTTATACTTAACTATAAGACATAAGATTATTAATTGTGTTGGATTTTAATTTTTTATAAGTGTTCAAATTGTTAATATTTATAGCCCATCTGTTAATGTATATAAAAATGAAGTAAACTAACAAAATATGGTTATATTGAAATTGTGTTTTTACAGTGGCTTGTAGAATCCCAAAAGAACTTTGACATTTTGTGTTCTACTTGTGATAGACTATGATTAAAGTATGAAAATATCTATGGTGGCATATTACTGCCACCTGTTAGCATGATAGCGTTCGCGAATTAATTCGTGTTAACCACTTAATTATTACGATAATTATCTAGCTATCTAGTTAATATTCGTGATAAATTTTCGGTAAGATAAATATCATACAACTAGAAACAGGCTTGAAAGTGCCCAGAACTGCCACCTCTTACCTTTTTATGATGTATTACACTAGATTTAAGTGGTAACACGAATCTTATCTAGTTGTCCACTTATTATGTTACTTAGTAACTCAAATTCGCGAATTTCACTTAAGATTCGTGTTACCACTTATTCATAAATGCAATGTTGGCTTCTAGATATAAGTGGTAACACGAATCTTATCTAGTTGACCACTTATTATGTTACTTAATAACTCAAATTCGCGAATTTCACTTAAGATTCGTGTTACCACTTATTCATTTTTGGCTTCTAGATGTAAGTGGTAACACGAATCTTATCTAGTTGACACCACTTATTATGTTACTTAATAACTCAAATTCGCGAATTTCACTTAAGATTCGTGTTACCACTTATTCATTTTTGGCTTCTAGATATAAGTGGTAACACGAATCTTATCTAGTTAACCACTTATTATGTTACTTAATAACTCAAATTCGCGAATTTGACTTAAGATTCGTGTTACCACTTATTAATTTTTTGCTTCTTCATGTAAGTGGTAACACGAATCTTATCTAGTTAACCACTTATTATGTTACTTAATAACTCAAATTCGCGAATTTCACTTAAGATTCGTGTTACCACTTATTCATTTTTGGCTTCTAGATATAAGTGGTAACACGAATCTTATCTAGTTAACCACTTATTATGTTACTTAATAACTCAAATTCGCGAATTTGACTTAAGATTCGTGTTACCACTTATTAATTTTTTGCTTCTTCATGTAAGTGGTAACACGAATCTTATCTAGTTAACCACTTATTATGTTACTTAATAACTCAAATTCGCGAATTTCACTTAAGATTCGTGTTAACACTTATTAATTTTTGGCTTCTACATGTAAGTGGTAACACGAATCTTATCTAGTTAACCACTTATTATGTTACTTAATAACTCAAATTCGCGAATTTCACTTAAGATTCGTGTTACCACTTATTAATTTTTTGCTTCTTCATGTAAGTGGTAACACGAATCTTATCTAGTTAACCACTTATTATGTTACTTAATAACTCAAATTCGAGAATTTCACTTAAGATTCGTGTTACCACTTATTAATTTTTTGCTTCTTCATGTAAGTGGTAACACGAATCTTATCTAGTTGTCCACTTATTATGTTACTTAATAACTCAAATTCGCGAATTTCACTTAAGATTCGTGTTACCACTTACATCTAGAAGCCAAACTTGCATTTATAAATAAGTGGTAACACGAATCTTAAGTGAAATTCGCGAATTTGAGTTATTAAGTAACATAATAAGTCGTCAACTAGATAAGATTCGTGTTGCCACTTAAATCTAGTGTAATACATCATAAAAAGGTAAGAGGTGGCAGTTCTGGGCACTTTCAAGCCTGTTTCTAGTTGTATGATATTTATCTTACCGAAAATTTATCACGAATATTAACTAGATAGCTAGATAATTATCGTAATAATTAAGTGGTTAACACGAATTAATTCTCGAACGCTATCATGCTAACTGGTGGCAGTAATATGCCACCATAAATATCAGAACTGATTTTTTTTTGTTTTATGCTTTATAACAATATTATGTTAGTGTATGAATTACAAAATAGATGTTTGGTTAATGGTGAGGTGTATACATAAGGTGAGCTTTATTAGTGAATTTATATAACTTGATGAATGCACTAAAAAATTGACACTTGATTCATGATGAGATGTACACATGCTGAGTTTATGTTCCGTTATCCTGAGTTTATGTTTATGATTTAAGATCTCATAATAAAAATACAAAGTTTATCCAGGTAGCTTTGTTATGCCTTCATTTATTTTATACACTGGGTCTTTCCTAAGGGAAAAGAAATGGTACAAAGTGAACTAAAATGTGTCATATACCTATTCAGTGCATTTCACACCTGCCAGATCCTGTTTATTGCCTTTGTCCAGTATAATAAAATAACAGATTGAAAAAGGTTATTCACACATACGACTCAGTGTAATGCAGGTTTAATTTAATGTTTTCATTTACATGTATAGTTCACTCCGCCTCTTCCTGTGTCTTACATCCAATGAGTATCCAGAATTGTTCAAATTTTTGGCCAACTTATCCATTTATTATGTCATTTCACACAATATCTATTAAGTGATATCATTAAGTTAATCTGGTAAGTGATCAATATGGAGCTAACTATAAGCTAGTTATAACTCACATATTAGAATTATAAACAAATGAAGAGCTGCGATTGCAGACGCTCCCTTGCACATAATTTGCTTATAATTCCAATATATGAGGTATAACCTATACTTATATAAGTTAACACATTGTTCACATTAATATGAATAAAAGGAAATTAAATATTTGAGATAATAGCAAGAGATTACAATAAAATTGATATTCTTTTATAAATATATAATCATGATAAGTTTTATTTTTTAAAACAATCACAACAAGCTTGAAATTAAATAATAAATATCTATATATATTATGTATAGCAGAAGATTGAATACCAAAACATACAAATGAAAAAATGCCACCCTCAGTATTCAAGTAAAAATTGTTTTCATCATAACACCTTTCCATAAATCTGTTCCACCTTCCTTTTTATTAAATATATAAATATAGGGGTGGAAACAGTAGTGTGGAGGAAACATCTAGGGGAGGAAATGAGTTGTGGGGAAAACAACTGGATACCTGGCAAATTAGGTCAGAATAAGTAGGATAACAAGTGTGTGAAATTTGGTGAATCTCCATAAGCAGTTACAAATCAAACTCTCCCAACATGCTCTGGAAACTTATGGTTTATTGCATTTTTTGAGTAAAAGTTACTTTGAACTTCGTTCCATAAGGCAGGATCTTGTGACCAATACATTTTCATTGATTGTGGACATTTCATATTAATATAATAATATATGTTCGACATTATATATGTAAAATCATGGGAGTCAAAGAACAACAACACCAGATACAAAAAGTCTCTAAGTTTGCAAGCAATATGGTAATCCCCTACCGGCATAAACAGTGAGAATACCATACATAAACGTTTTGTTGGAAAGTTAATATTAATACGGACAATTATCATAAGATTTAAAATATGCGATGTACATGTGCAACATGCAGTTTATCTAATAAGTTTTTAAGTTCTTAACATTATTACCTTGACCTCAGACCGTATGTTTGTCTGAACCCAGTGAACCATTCGTTTCGGTGACGGCAACGTCTCCTATAAGTGTTGGTACGCAAGACGTTTTTATCACGTGCTTAAGACGTTTCGCAGCAAATTGGAACACTGCAAGACGTCTGAAAAACGTTTTAAATACGTATTGGTAACCAAAACCATATGGACACTATGTGAAGACTTTGAAAAAAATATAGTAGACGTCTGCAATACGTTTTCATTACGTATTGGTTACAAAACCATATGGTCACTAAATGAAAAAAATGTTAAAACAACAGTTGACGTCTGCCGTACGTTTTAAACACGTTTTGGTAACCAAAACCATATGGACACTAAGTAAAGACTTTTAAAAAAAATACACATGACGTCTGCCATATGTTTCAAATACGTTTTGGTACTCAAAACCATATGGACACTATGTGAAGACTTTGAAAAAAATATAATAGACGTCTGCAATACGTTTTCATTACGTATTGGTTACAAAAACCATATGGTCACTAATTGAAAAAAAATGGTAAAAAATAGCTGACGTGTGCCTTACGTTTTAAATACGTATTGGTAACCAAAACCATATGGACACTATGTGAAGACTTTGGAAAAAATATATTAGACGTCTGCAATACGTTTTCATTACGCATTGGTTACAAAAACCACATGGTCACTAAATGAAAATAATGGTAAAAAAAACAGTTGACGTCTGCCGTACGTTTTAAACACGTTTTAGTAACCAATACCATATGGACATAAAGTAAAGACTTTAAAAAAAATACACATGACGTCTGCCATACGTTTCAAATACGTTTTGGTACTCAAAACCATATGGACACTATGTGAAGACTTTGAAAAAAATATAATAGACGTCTGCAATACGTTTTCTTTACGTATTGGTTACAAAAACCCTATGGTCACTAAATGAAAAAAATGGTAAAAAAACAGTTGACGTCTGCAATACGTTTTAAATACGTATTGGTAACTAAAACCATATGGACACTATGTGAAGACTTTGAAAAAATGTAATAGACGTCTGCAATACGTTTTCATTACGTATTGGTTACAAAAACCATATGGTCACTAAGTAAAGACTTTTAAAAAAAATACACATGACGTCTGCCATACGTTTCAAATACGTTTTGGTACTCAAAACCATATGGACACTATGTGAAGACATTGAAACCAATATACAGTTAACATATCTAAAAGATAGGTAATAAAATAATTCCAAATTACAAAGTCTAAATAGATCAAGAACATATTCAAAATAAATATAATAAACTTAGATATATGTGCGTTGTATTAGATATTCACTGACGTCTGGAAGACGTCTTTAAGACGTCTGTCACATCCGGGTACTTGAACTGAAATCGAGGCTGTCGCCATATTGGATGAATCCGAAAAGCACATTGCCAGGTCAACAAGCAGTTTATTCTTGGAATTGCAGGTAATATAGATAGACACGTATATCTGTGCATGCCAATATATCTTATGATAATTTCAGAATGTGTGTAACGATCAATGGAATATTACAATGTAAGCTTTTAATGCTTGCTTTGTGATTTGTATGCTGTCCGTCAATGAAACTTTATCTTGTTTATGAAATAAGTGTTTGTTTGTAATACATACGTATGTTAAATAGCAGGTTGGCAACACTGTCTTGAAAAGTACAAGTAGTATGTATATTTAAACATACTTGTCAAGCTTTGTAATAATTTTAATAATTGACCCTCTGGCTTTGGTGTACGTCCAACCAAGCCGCCACGATGTCTACGCAGCGTCTGGTTATGGTGTACATTTTTTAAACTCATCAAGATAAAACAGTGTAGACCCTGACCAGAAGTTGACAACACGGACGCTGCTCTTTGTATAATTTTGTCTCGAAGGATGCCAGTCATTTCTTTTTTTTCATCACAGGTGTACTGCGCAAGAAATCTCCACAAGAGACTAAGGTCAAGGGCAAGCGATGTTCTGAAGCGGTCAAGTGGGCTAAAGGATTAAACTTGCTTCAGCCTTAGCCAGTCCAAAATCCAAACCAGATGCAATACAGGAAAGTGGCTCATCTAGTGAAGATGAAACACCAGGATATGCATAAACTGACAAAAACCCAAGCGGTTATAATTCAACCCTTTTCTCCACAGAAACGATTTCAAGTGCCTGTGTTACTGATGGTTATTGAAATCATTGTAGAAAATGGAGCACTTGCTTGTAACATTGTAACGGATTTTTTCTCTGGTATAGACTTTTCATATTTTTCTTAAAAAAGGTAGTGGAGGAAAGGATACATAGTGTTAGTTACTTTCTGCTAAAAAGAATGTTGTAAGTTTGTTCATTGAAATTTCAAAGAAAATAAAAGGTTCATTACACGTCCTCGTAAGTCATTTAAACCCTTTTAAGCACTACAGCTATCCGTCTTTATGGTTCTTTTGTTTGTTTTCTTTCTGTTTTGCAAGCGTTTTGGTGAAGTGGAACTGAAAGGAAAACGTTTTTAGAACTTTTAGAAACGTCTACATTGCAGGTCAGGGAAAGCTATTTTCAAGGTTTTTTCCCAGTCCTCAACACGTTTGAAAAACTAAACCGATACGTCGACGAAATATCACACTTTGGGTGAACGTTTTCAGCACGTTTTAGTTGGAAAACGTCTTAAGATCGTCCTAGAGAGGTTTACATTGCAGGTCTTGGCTAAACATTTTTATCGTGTTTTAGGAGTCCTCAACACGTTCAGTAAACTAAACCGATACGTCGACTAAATGTAACACTTTTGGGTGTCGACGACGTCTTCAGCACGTTTTAGCTAGGAAAACGTCTTTAAATCGTCCTAAAGACGTGTACATCGCAGGTCTTGGCAAAATATTTATAGCGTTTTTTAGCAGTACTCAAAACGTTCAGAAAACCAAACCGATACGTCGTACAAATGTAACACTTTTGGGTGACGGCAACGTCTTCAGCACGTTTTAGCCGGGAAAACGTCTTTAAATCGTCCTAAAGACGTGTACATCACAGGTCTTTGCAAAATATTTATAGCGTTTTTTAGCAGTACTCAAAACGTTCAGAAAACCAAACCGATACGTCGAACAAATGTAACACTTTTGGGTGACGGCAACGTCTTCAGCACTTGTAAGCTGGAAACGTCGAGAAACGTCTCCGTCACGTTCAGATAACGTAGAATGGTTCACTGGGAAGGCTTGTTTCACTTCCATCCTTATTAACATTGGTCATGACATCAGTTATGGTGACATGGCCTACATTCAACTGAGGTGGCCTCCCTCCATGTGAAGTGCACTGGAAAATAAACCAAATCAACAACAGGTCAGATAACCAACCAATTAACAGAACAGATTTGAATATCATAATCAATCATTTTTTGTCACGAACCAATAATGTAATTGTAACAGAAAGTCAAAAGTTCGAAAGAAACCGGGGCCGAATAAACAAAATAATAAGTAGGTCAATAATTATATCGTTGAAACTGCAAGTTTAAACATACGAAATAGCTTCCGAAGTATTGAAATAACAATGTATCGACTAAAAATAATACCATTCTTACTTATTAAGAGTACATGCTGCATGTGAACCTTTTATGAGGGCAAATCGGGGGATTGAGACTCAAAACGAGAGATTTTTTGTGTGTGGCTGAAACTTTGTAAATATCATGTCTTCAACCGTATCATAAGCTGTTAATAGCTATATTTTGCGAATTAACTCGTGATCTGGGGATGTTCCGATTAATAGAGTCGCCAATTAACAATTTTATTACCGATTGTCATATCTGAATACAGCAGAAACGAGTAATAAACAACGTGTCACCAAGCGCTTGATTCCATGATTACGGACTGGTATTCAGATTTTACTCTTTCGGCTAAAAATACGCCATCATAAAAAGTCACGATGTTTACTTTAAAAATCAGCTGTCAAAACCCCAGACTTCACATGTATGCATTGATGATGCAATAAATATTAAAGTTGCAGAAAGAGGGGCTCGACGCAATTTCAATTTTAAGAATGCACTCTATATAAGGTGGGAGAGGCGGAGTTACATCTGTAAGGGCGGGACTTAGCTGTATGATTCCCGACGATGTAATGATATTTTACGCCTTCGATTTACGACAAATTGATGCATCAATAAATGCGATAATTATCCTAGGCTATAACCCTTAAACATCCACGTGTATAATATAAAATACCAGACTAATTAAATAGAACAGACACTTACCGTTGAATTTTCTTGCATCGGCGAGTGATAACGACTGGCTTTTCGAGCTGTGAAGGTCACGGAAGCTAGATTCATACGCACGTACTAATAACAAATCAACATTTTAGAAATATGAGGAATATAGTAAAGAATATTTTCTATACAAAACAAAGCAAAATGCCGATGTGTTATCTTATATCGGGTGTTTCATCATCGAAATCGTCGGACTATTTCTTGTTGTTTTGGGGTTTTTTTCCTGGAGTTGTGGGGTCACCGCCAAAACTGGTATATTCATACGCACACAAAACTACATCAACATTCCCGAACATACAATACAATAATTTAATTATAAAAGTATATTGAGAATAGACTATTTTCTAAACAAAACAAAGCAAAAAGCCTTTGTGTTATCTTATACCGCGTATAGTATCATCGAAATCGTCGGACTATTTAACATTTTTTCTTGAGTTGTGGGATTTGAGTGAAAACCGGACTATTTAGGGTGGCAGTGTTCGAAAACTGTATGAGTACTAAAACCAGGCGCGCTTAGGCGCGCTTAGGCGCGCTGGTTAAAAATGAGGATACCGCCGACTAATATTTAGTGAAAGTAGCCTACATTACAAACTGTCAATTGTACCCCACCTGCTAGAAATCTTTATTGGTCACCACCTTAGAGATAATGTTGTCGTTCACACATATGACACCAGGGCCCGGGATTATAACCAATACAGTGTGAGTGTAAGTATTGGTTATAATCCCAGCCCCAGGTATCAGAATGTCTAATTGACAGGTGTCAGTCTTTAATATACGGAAATTTCTTTACATAAACAATCTTAAACTTATAAAATGAATATCAGTAAGTTATGCAGGTTATTTGTCTAAATAATTGCAACATCTGCACTACGAGTTCTAATAGTATTAATCTAATAATTTTCACTTTAAAGTATAAAGATCAACAATATCATAGCAAAAATTATATTTATTGTAAGCAAGTTTTACTGTTGTTAAAACTTATTTGTCTAAACAATTGCAACATCTGAATTACATTACTAAAATAATTGTTTTCACTTTTATAAGTATAATGTTAAACAATTTCATCCCAAAAAAGAATACTTATTGTAATCAAGTTTTACTTTGTAACAATTTTTTTTATTTTTTTTAATTTCACACTTTAATAGATTAAAAGTCGATTTATTGTCGCCCTAAAATTAACCACACCAGTATTTTATCTCTAGGGTTTTCTATAAAAAGTCATATTTCCACCAAATTCTTCCGTAAAAGCGCACTCGATGTTAATTAACAGCTTGTATAATCGCTGCATTCGGATTTATCACCAACACTGAATTACAAGACTGGGTAGATATGTTATGACATTAAGGTCAGGGCGGACAACCAGATATTTAATTGATCGATTTGTCTCCCTTGTCAACCGTAATGAAAGTTGGACATGCTTGCCTCAGTGTCGGTGGCTACGGCATTTTGCATAATTAAATATAACAAATTGTAGTCGTTTCTCGAATTCAGAAGTCGATCTTATTATTTTCATTGCATTTTATTCTTCTTCTTATTTTTTTTCTCTGCAAATGTTTAAAAAAAAAACCGAGGCCTCAGTGTGGCTATGGCGCTGATCAACCAATGTCGACACTCTGTTGAAGACAATGAACATCGGCCTATATGTTTACCCTTTTTTTTAATTTCCGCAATCACAGATCTAAATCAACATTATTCATGATAAGCCTTTCCTTATATATTCCGTTGATAATGTTGTTCAAAGGGACATTTTGGAACAATTCCAAATTCAGTAAATCCCTACATTCTGATTGGCTAATCCGAGGCGTTCATATACGTATGAAACCCCAAATTGCATTGACCCATCAATTGATTATATGCGACCTAAATGTAAGGTAAATAAAATGATGAACAAGTTGGGTACAAGTCTACAAATCTTGGCGTCGATTACCTCGCTAACATCTTAATTACAGTATATTCTTTCTAAAGACCATCTCGAGAACCACCTCCTTAATAGGGGATAACGTGTTTGTAAACAAAACAACCCGATTCCGCGCATGCGCAGTTAACTGGTGGGCAAAAGGGTAAAAGGCGGCGGCGCCGTACTATACAACTTATATGGAATTAATGACACGGCGGTTGCCATTTATTTCTTTAATGTTTGACATACAATAATATATTTGGCATCAATTGAAAGGTAATGCTCCCAGCTTTCCCACGTCATAAAAATCAGAGGTTGTTTTGGTTTTCAAATAAGACTCTAAAAATGGGCATTTTTCCGTGAAATAAATTTGTAACTGTTTTGGTTCGAAAAACACGGCTGTAGGTATTTCAATTCTCATTTTTACATATGTTCATCAAATCGATACCAGATCAAAGGCTTCCAAAAATAAAATAAAAAATTGAAAATCACCATCAGAATGTGACTTTGAAAATGAGCACATTTTACGACAAATTATTTTCAATTCGTTTAGGTTCGAAACACACGGCGGTGGGTATTAGAATTCGTATTAATCAATTTATGTGCATAAAGTTGGTACCAAATAAAAGATAATGCACCAAGCTTTCTAACAATGTAAAATATTGAAGTGTGCGAGTTTTCCGAAAATAATTTTTTAGTATGACTTTGACTTTTCTGTATGACATAATAATGTGTATGTGCATAAATAATGTGTTATGTGTGAAATGCATCAATAGTAATTGTTAACATGTACACATATCTAACAAAGACAACAACGTGATATGTTTAATTGTGCGTTAATTTACCTTATCTTTATTTTACATTTAGCATTAAAACATATTCAGCATTTATTTGAGTGTCATTCATACACAGACATATTAAGACAAAGCGGTAGATAAATAAATACACATATATCACATGTTAAACAGTTTGTCAATCAACTTTGTCTTGGCTGGCGCTAGGTTGAAAGAGTTGGTAGTCAGATTTGATAAACAATTAAATTGTATGGGAATAAATCTTTGCGAAATGTATTGGTTTTAATGGAGTCTAATGGATTCTTGGCTAGATTTTTACGTAATACATAAAGCATATTATCAATGTTCGGCAGTGCACAGTCAACTTCTCTACCAATGACAAAGTCTACAAAGCCAAGACTCCGTTTTAAATTAGACTAAATTCCTGTACAACTCACGTGATACCACTCAATTCTGCTTGATTTGTTTTCACACATCTTACAACATTTTTAATGACATCCGGTAATTTACATGTACAGACGTATTTTATTGTTTCAGACTTATCTTCTTTACAAGTAATTTTTGGCATTTTCATAACTTTTTGAAACGGTTCAGATTTGTCATTTTCTGAGCATTTTATGAGATGCATCCTCATAGCGGGAATATCAAATCGAACATTGGTGATTTCACAATTAAAGATACAATGCACAAGTTCTGTAACATATGCGATGGCAAATACACAACAATCGGATGTGTTCGTTTGCCTTTGTAAATCAGGTATTATCACATTTATCGCAAGTTTTTTAGATTCGCCCACATACGTTTGTGACAGCTGTATTCTGATATTTGTGTTCACAGTTCTGTTCTTTAAACTGTCTAAAACATAAACGTGTGGAGTTGAGTTTGTTAACACTCGCCACCGGGATAACAAAAACATAACATAAACGGAGCCAGTTGAATGTTTTTATACGACGTTACCCATTGGTAAACTTCCGTCCATCAGCATATAAAAATAATTGACACTTCTCAACTTTATTTGTATATATGTGTCTGATGGTGACAGCAAAAACTGATTGGATGCATATTGGACTCCCACTGGGCCAGACATTGTGAAATGCTGATAGGGGGCTGAATAAGATTGATATCTAGATAGTGCACGCCGGGGACACTATTGTTCTATAGGCTCTAGATAATCAAATCTCCTTCACAACTCAGTTCGCCGTTCTTCAGAACAAATGGTGGTCCTATTATCGAGGTTTCACTGTATTTAGACAGAAGGGAGACCACTCGTGAGGGTATATTCAATTATCATCGTTCTGTTGACAGCGGTTTGACCAATCAACGCCAAGAGATATCCGTGGGAATAATAACATTCCTATGAGTCATACAAAGTAAATCAAAGCACTGAAAGGACAATTGACGACACATTTTTCCGATTGTTTCCGCTGTTGGTTCTGCTTTGAACACATCGCGGCAACCAACCTGTTTTACATTGAAAGTGATATGCCTTAACGCTCAGTTTAGAAACGAAGATCGATGTGCATGTTCATTCGATCACCAATAGTAGGCATTTATTAAATAACGCGATGACAACCTTTATTACCACATATTTTCGCGACGTCACAAATGTTTATTGTGTGAAAATGCAAGCTGTTGCAAAACAGAGAGAATACGTAACTACGGGGAGCGCCACATACACAAGACAATACCTCCCCACGCAGACCTCAGGAAATACAACAATCCACAAAACATAACTCACCTAAGGAGGTCAAACGGTACACATATTAAGGAACAGAGACACAAGGAACGGCCCAACAGACCATAAGGAATAATTAGGAGAATCAAAGTGGACAGTAAAAGGAGGGGGAGGGGGGAATTAATGGATGGAAAAGCTCACATGACAATTCAAGACAACTGGCCACAATAGGCCAAAATTGGGCAGGAAACACTCTGAACACTGTATAAAGTGACAGAATTGCATAGGGGAAAAGGAAACATAAAACATTCATAACACTAACAGAAACAACAATCATATAGCGAAATACAGCCTTGGAACTGTCAGTAAAAAATACTGGGGGTTTAAATCGATTTAACAGCTAGCTAACCTTGACTAAGTAGGCAGTAACTAATCATTAAAATAAACCAACCATCACGTACATATCAACAGACATACAGTAACTAATCTAGCACGGAGGAACAAGCAGCCTTATACTGACCTTGTTCCCTTGTTATAAGGGGTTTTCTTTATACGGACTATAACTGGACTGGAAACTACTCGAGAAAGTTTGATTGATTCCTATTGATGACACTTTCTCTAGTGTTTTCCAAAATCATTTTACTTTCTGAATATTTAAATAAAGTTCTTGTTTGTTAATTATTTCGTGTCTGCTTCTTTCGTGTTACATATAGCATGATAGTGCATGATGGTTGTTTGTGGTATGTTGGTAATTCTTAGTAAAAGCTCTGTGAATTGCAGTCTGTTTAATTAATTATACGCTATAAAAGCTTTAAAAGTAAGACATGATTTTGCATGTCTAGGTTTACTGATGTTGCGAAGTTCGGTCAAATGTCGCTTCGGTTCGTTAGTTTTCATCGGGTTTTACGCCATTTTTAGACTGTCGACCGCAGGCCGGTAGTCTTTAGTACCGCAAATCCAAAACAAGCATCGAAATATCGACATTATCGACACGTCCAATTTCACCGTTCATGCGCATTTTTATCTCTACTGTAAACGCGGTTAAAATTGCGGTAATCACTAATTTGAATCTAATTAGATCTATCCATCACAGGAACTTCTCTGAAAATGATTCCTCATAAGGGGTTTTCTTTTGAAGTGTATGTTGGTGTCCGCATACTGGTTAAATAGCACAAATTATTTTGGTCGTGACTGTAGTATGTGCTGTTTACAATCACGATTCCCATAACTTTTAGAGCAAAGATTTATCTGAAAAGTTACAATGACCAGATGGTTTGAAATACAGCTGAGTTTACACAGTTTATTAAAATGCTGTAAAAAGTGTCTGCGTACTGTTCCTGTCTGTCTATGTAAACAATGGGTATTTTGCTGCAGCCCCAGGCCTTTTTCTGTGGTTCCCACAGGTCCCACTATCTGACCCATTCCCAAAGCCAAATATATGGGTTTTTCCCAATCAGACAAAAAAATCCCAATCAAAAGCGTCTTCGAAAAATCATCTACTGGAGTGACCTGGTATATCTTGAAGCTTTTTAAAGAACTTGTGCCTTCTGTCATAAATGTTTTTTGAAGCGATTAAAGTTTTCTCAAATTGGCAAATTTAACGACGTAAATTTTCCCAATTTATCAAGGGTCTTTTTCCCAAAATGGACAGAAAAAGGCCTGAGCTCTTTCGTATGTTCTCTTTAACTTTAGACTGTGCTCTCAAAGCGATTGCTTGAATAACTATAACAGGATGTTAAGCTTTGCTGTGACACATTTTTAGATGAGCTATTGGGATAGCACTGTGTCCTATGTCCGTTGCGTCAACAATTTAGACTGTTAACTCTCTAGATGTAACGTCTCTTCCTGATCTGCATGAAACTTGGTCAGCATGTTTGTCTCAATGAAATCTAGGCCAAGTTCGAAACTGGGTAATCTGGGGTCAAAAACTAGGTCACTAGTTCAAATTATAGTAAAACATTGTTAACACTCCAGGGCCCGTATTACAGAAGCTTATTAAGATATATCTTAAGAAATACAGAAATCTTAAGATTTGTACTTCGGTAAGGATAAGGTTCAGGAAAATCTTAAGTTCTATTACAGATCCAACTTAAGAGAATTTTAACTAAAATTTCCTTATCCTTATTTTTAATCTTAAGCAAATTCTTAAGACTGTTGCTAACGTAAATCGGTTTTTCTCGTTCCAAAAACCGGAAATTGAAAAAATAATGCTTACACAGAATGTAGCAGACTTTACTCTAACTCCAAGCAAATAAATGTTTTTACCTAGCTACGTTGTAGCAAGTACAACTGTCATTTCATATAAATCTTTGTTTTTGCTGCTTTATATTTGAACATTTTGAATTATAACTGATGGAAATTGACTGTATGTTGTGTGAGAAGTTTTGCTCAGTAAATCTGTATGATATAACATGAATAATGCAGTCGGTAAGTCGTGATCTAGTTGTTGAGGCTCATTAGTACCAGTAATTCAGATTGAATATAACCAGTACCAATACTAATATAGATACAATATGCTTGCACTTCTTATAATGTCCTGTCATGAGTTGTGTACTGAGAACAGACATGTTGTATGAATTTCAACCCAACATTTGCAGCTGTCTGTGATATAATAAGCAACCACTATTATCAATCCTTTGGTTAGATGCATGTTTTATGTTTTTAACTGTAGTATTACAAAGCTTGTTGCGAAAAATCATAAGTCTCCACAGATAGTACTTTTCCCCTGATAATTTTTGCTCAAAAGCATGCACATACGAACCTAGATGAAACAAGAGCTTAGCACTTGTGATTAGTATAAAACTAGTCTAGAGCAGATATAGCGCCATATATAGATAACTAAGTTGAAAAAGAAATTCACACACTATATAACAGTCATGACAATTTTATTTCAATAGAACTGTGTATTTCAAAGCATAATATTCAAATCATGATTGAAAACTACTATTTAAAATGTAATATAAACTTTTATTACCTCCAATAACTGGAGAGCATAACATATCTACAACTGATACAAAGAAATAAACATACAAACAATGACATATACAATCTATGAAAATATTTTTTCAATTATCAAATTAAACACACAGATTCAGAGAAAAACAATATTATAATCTTAAAATGAGCATATAAAGAGAGATATAACAAAATAGTAAAAAGTATTCTCTGTCATGATCCAAGTTTTACATATCGGTCAACTAATAGCATGACACAGGACCAGTTTCGATTCACTTATGCTTCCTTAGTCAAACATCATGATTACCTTATCCGAAACATAAAATCAATTTCAGGTTATAATGATATGACCAAAAAGAGTTATTACATTTTTATTATGTAATTGATGTGTGTAAAAAACTTTTCGAGCCCCACATTGGGTGCACATTTTCCCATAGAATTATTTATATGTGACAGCATTGTTTGACGGTTGAGTCTCGGATGCCGGACGAGTGGGGAGTGAAGTGGGGTTAGGCGACCACCTGGTAAGCTCAGTCGGTAGAGCGCCATACTATAATTTAGGAGGTATTTGGTTCAAGCCCAATATTGTCAGGCCATTTAATGAGGAATTTAAGCTTTCTGGCAAGCACTGGTACACATCTGTTAAATATCTTTGATATTTGTGTTGGACATAATATAATGTTGATTTTGATTGCCAAATCTGTTAGATTCAGTCGAAGTTTCATTAATACTAACAATAGCCGGTCATCCGAACAAATCCGACCTACAGGCACATCAGTTGCCTCCAACCTCTGGTCATCTTTGGTCGCCCTCGACAGTGGAGTATTCAGTAAATATGGATGGGATGTATCTGGGGTGCTCTATCATATGTCATCAGACGGATGTCCTGAAGTATATCAATTCGACGCATTAATTCAATGTGTAAGGTTATAATATAAATTCATATAAGGTAGCCAGTACCATTATTTATGCTTTCATTATGATATGATCTTACTGGATAAGCATAAAATGTTCATCTATATCTATGGTGAATTATAACTATGTCAATTTATATGGGATGCCAATGACACTCATGTGTGGCAATGACTCTTCCGTCAATACAAAGTCATATCACCATTGGACAATTAATTTATTGATATGTATTGAATAAAATGATATTTTTGTAATAACTTACCTCCAATAAAGTTTTGTGAACAAATCATATCATGCTGTTTTGGTTCCCATGTCTTAGACGGGTCATCAAGACTCATCGTCTTCACCGCCTGCATCCATCACTGGCGCCGTGCACCATCAGAAATGTTAAATATTATCACACTGTTCTTTTTACCCCTATTGTACAACCTACTGCAGTGCATCGCATGTTTGTTTATAACTGTCAGTTACAAATAGCACATTCAAGCCCCATTGACAGTTAACAATGATAACTTCACGATCATACAAGGAAATGCTGTCTGTACAATAATCACATGGCAGACAATACAATAGGTGTATCAAATTGATGCTATCACAGTAAATGTCTTGAAAGTCCTTACATCCGAAAATTAACCTATCCGAAATTCACACTTTTGAAATTTCCGTTCTTATAGATACTTAAGAACATTTTAGCTATTTGCAGAAACACATATTTATCGACAGGGATCAAGCTTGTATAATTATTGTATGCAATTTAATAGTTCAACAACTAGTCAAACAACAGGTATTAAGAACATTTTAGTATTACAAGGAACAAAATCAATGATATTGGCGCGCTGTGTCCACTTCTCCCTAATTTCACCCACTTCTCCCTAAAATTCGATCCTAGCTTGTTCGCTGGTAATAGATCTCTCAAGAATTGCTATCAAAGAGGGCTGGTCAGTCCATTCTAAGCTTCCCATATATTCACTGTATGTCTACATCACGTCCGTGAATTATTACATAGTTTGTTGTATGTATAATTAACACTAAAAACAGCATTTTATGAGGTAAATATTGTTGACACACTTTCAAGAGCAAAATTTGATAATTCTACGGAATTTACTGAACACCGGTAGGCCTACTTTATGTTAATTTATATCTGAACGCAACGTGACACGAACGTTGTGTTGAAATCGTAGATGTTGGATAACTGTGCTGTTCACTGGTTCAGAAAATGAAGGCGATTCTATAACTTAAGATTTTTTATACAAGATAAGGGAGGTCTAGCTTTCCTTAAGATCTAAGGAGAAAATCGCTTACCTTAAGTGAAAAAATAAGATAAGAACATTTTGTAATACTACTTAAGAATTTTCTGAAATCTTAACGACACAAATGTAAAACTTAAGATTGTTTCGTCATTTAAGGAGAATTTTAAGGATAAGAATTAGCTTCTGTAATATGGGCCCAGAGGTCATATTTTTACTTGATTTATATGAGACATGGTCAGAATGTTTTCCTCAATGAAATCTAGATCACGTTTGAAACTTGGTTATGTGGGGTCAAAACTAGGTCACCATGTCAAATAATAGTAAACCTTGTTAATCTTCCAGTGGTCACATTTTTTATTTTATCAACATGAGATTGGTCAAAATGTTTGCCTTAATAAGATCTAGCTCAATATTGAAACTGGGTCATCTGAGGTCAAAAACTAGGACACAGGATCAAATGATTGAACATCCTATTGGATTCTCGGAGGTGCCACATGACACTTGATCAGAATGTTTGTCTTAAAAATGTAAGTCCAGTGTGGTACTGGTCATGTACTGATATTACTACAATGTAGATCTATGCAGTTTTCTGCAAATTGCTGTTCAGTCTGGTTGAACAGACATAGTACATTTTCTCATAAAATTGTGTCATGAAAGCACGGATGTAATGATCTGTTAAAAGTATGGAACTGTTGTAATTTATGTCATAATTATAGTATTTGTGCAATAAGCATTGTCAAGTTCACATCTATTTATTAACATGGATAAAAATACAGTAGTATAGATTAAGGTGACTGTTCTAGAAATGACCAGTGTATTGACAAATATATTTGGTTGCAACATTTTAAATCAAAGTGCTTTTTCTCTTCTTCTTAATGAAACATAAAAAAATGAAGAATTATAATTACAAATGCAATGAAATGTAGCTGTGAAATTTTGACATACTGTAGTGACTAGGATTCAATGGTCATTAGCCAAACAATATTTTACTGGTTTCATCCAGAATATGAATTAGTTTTCAAAGAATAATACCTCTAGTCCACATGTATTGAAATTTAGTTCATTTGTCACTTAAAATTTCATATTATTAATTTGATGATAATAATACGAAACATAAATGTTTGCAGGTTTTGCATGGTAAAACTTCCTCATTTTTGGACGGTACCGCTCGGGTAATTTTGAGAGGCATACAAGAATTGGTTCCCGTTTTCAAAACGCAAAACAGACTGAAAGCCGGTAACATGTCAAAAACGTCCACCTCGTCCTTATTACTACGCGACAAAAGTAGTTCCAAGGTTAACCGATCTTGAAAATATCATAAACGTTTCAATACAATGAAATGTTGAAAAGGTGACCTGCTAAAGTGGTTTGTGAACTAATTAGCTGTTTCTTTGGAGTTCAGATGGGGTTTAAAGCAATGTATTAATGCGTTTAAACGATACATATAAATCGACGACAAGTGATTACTGTTGTTGTTGTTCTTTATTGCGATTTATCGTAGATATGGTCTCGTTGTGCACGACTACGGAAATTATCGGTGTCATCTTTCTACGTACAAAAATGTACATCTCACTCTGTGCTTGGAAAATATCCCACTACAACAAGATAACTCATTAACTATGACAAGCTATAGCTATGGCCAGGAGTGTTATATAGGTCCGTGTCATAACTTTATGCCTGGGCATACTGATTTTACTCTAAGTTCGTGCTGATATAATTTAATATGTCATTTTATAATTAAATATTCACAAACGTTACATAAAGGATCTGATATCTTTGTATTTCATTTATTTACAATCGTGACAAACATTTCACTTGTTTTACAATTTTAAGGTTCTACCATTATGACTGACCGTTTTTCTTTATTTCGGTTTGAAAATCGAGCCTTTCTAGAACAAGTCGGATTGAAGATCTCTTTGAAAAAAAAATTTTACTATAATTTTTTCAATAAATTTTTATTCCTTTTCGCATTTCTGTCTTTATGTTTTAGTTTTATTCCATATTCCATGCAAACCATCTTACCTATTTACACATACTTGGATATTATAAAACTGTTTAGTTACAAAACGGAAACTTGTATGCAACGAGTTGCCAGATTGACTACAGAGACGAGTGGTACCGTCCCACAGCACTTTTGTGCTTTGATTAGCTTGGCCAGAGAGTTTACGTCATGGCGAATTGTCTATTGTGTGTGCCTGTGTATAACGGAATTTGTTAGAAAACGTTTTATATTAAAATAAAGTTATATTAAACGGATTTTGTCATTATTTGTTATTAGCTGTGAGATTTTTTACTGGCCAATGATTCACACATAACTGTAGTTTTGAAAGAAAAGTGGATCGATGTTGCTCACTTTAATTGCTTAGGATGTTTATACAACACATGAATTGAAGAGTTGCACTTTTAACTCTTGATGAGTGCTTCATAGACAGCATTACTAAATAGATAGAAGTTGAATTAAATAATGTTTACAAAATAATGGTGTTAGTAGTATTTGATGCCTTGTATTATACTCCCTCAAACAATGTTTATCAAGGTGAAGACTATAATCACTGATTTGTCTGTCCAATATATAACATATGTAGTTTGTGTGGATAACAACTTCAACAGTTTTCAAGGGCTTGCAATGAAATGTGGTGATACAAGTACCATGATACGCGCTTTGTAGATGTGCAAAACATAAGCATCAGTGTATCCATCAAAATGTTTTAGTATTTTGTCCCTTTGAACCTACGTCTCCTTTTTGAATATAATTATGTTATAACATTTTTGTTTATATTTAAAATAACAAATCAAATTTTAAACATGAAATATCTTTAAAAACAGATGGTCGGCGCAACTTGAAGAATGCAAATTTGTTGCAATCTGAAGGTTAAAATTTGTTGTACAACATAAAAAAATGCCTAGATGTTACGACTTCCGGTCATTCAATTACGCTATACTACAGAAACTCCGAGACCTGTAAGGGGAGTTCACTGCATAGTATGATTAGCCATAGACAAAGTATAGTTTGTTTCAATATAGTTCATCAATATTACTTAATGCATTAGTCGTGAACTCACACATTCATGTTAATAAACTTGTTATACAGCGATGTATCTGATTAAAATGATATAAATGATCGCGACTGGCCATGGTACATTACACCAAGAAAGATTTGTTGTGCAAAATAAAAAAATGCCGAGATGTTACGCTTGCTGGTCACTCCAGATCCAAAATGGATAAAATCACCAAAATTCAGTGTATTTCGGTAAATTCACCGAAATTGAGTGTATTTCGGTAATTAACGTAACCTTAATAGAGAGTGTTAACCAATCCGCGTCAAGGTTACAAACGTTGTTCGGTTGAAGAGAAATTGCCTAGCAAAACCTTTCAAATGTATTAGATGGCAAGAAAAGAGAGGCACATGGGCAATATTTTCTGGAGACGCTTCTAATACACGGTAGCGTTATAAAACAAAAACTTCTCTGATATTTAAGGTATTGAGTATATAATTACGTAACTTGGAGATAACCTCTGTAAATTATAACAAAAATCCTCTGATATATAAGGTATTGAGAATATATATGTAGCCCGGGAATAGCAACTGTAAGTTTTAACAAAAACTTGTCTAGCCACCCATTCAGAGATGACCAAGCCAACAGTCTACTAACGCTTTCAGCGCTTTGATTCATCAATTGTCCAGTCATATATACGGCGGCGAATATCGTTTTCAGTGTGTTTCAATTAAATACGGCGGTCAATTATTAAGTGTTGCTGTGTATACGTACATGGCCACATATTCTTACGGTGCGTGTGGTAGTGGTATCCATGGTAACATGCCGGACGGTAAAGTGTAGAAATACTGACCAATATTGTGTTATTGCGATGAGGTCTTATTTCAGTCTGGACGGAATTTGATAAAATAGTAAGTTTGTATTGAAGTAATAGTGATAGTGTGTTTGCACGCCTACGAATATGCTATCTACAAATTAATATATAATTTCAACTAAATGATTAATGGTTTGATCCTTCAAAAGTTTGTGATAAAATGTTTCGCGGTGATCTGAATGTACGATAATATACTATGCTGATTACCTCTGGTAATCAAGGGACGTCTGACTCGGGCCGCCTAACATGGAGTTAAGGACGATCTTTGGCGGAAAATAACGAGTTGCTGCAATCTGATTGGTCGACATGGTGTGAAGTCGCCACATTTCAAACAGGCAATGGATGGATGTGGCTACAGGCTTCTCGATTGAATTGGTAAGTTTTACTGAAACATTTGTGCATATTTCATGTTAATTTTGACCCATATTTGTGTATTACAGTTGACATTGTTGTTTATGGCTGAATCCGATGCTGTATCCTTTAAAAAAAAATGGCGTCGTGAGTGCATGTTTCTATTCAGGAACCGTATATGAACTTTTTTATAGTGTGTTCCAGTTCCATTCAAAAATCTATTCGTTATAGCGTTTATAAATTTCCTGGGAAGTAAAGTAAATAGATTTGTTCTTAAGTTTTCTATCTGTCTATCTATCCATACTGTCTTGACTCCCCTTACGGGTATTATCGACAGGCGCGCGTCAGTGCAAAGAAAAACAAGAAATATCTTTAAAAAAGATGGTCGGCGCAACTTGAAGTTTGCTCATTTGTTGCAATCTGGGATTACAATTTGTGGTTCAACAAAAAGAATGCTTAATGTTACTACTGCCGGTCATTCAATTGACCTTTCTGCAGACGCTTCGTAGCCACGCCCCCCCCCCCCCCCCCTTAGTAACAGGTTCTCGCTGTAACCACGTTAGACAAGCCATGTCCAATATGGCGTCGAACAAAGAACAATAACGGGCTGATGTAGATAGTATTCCATCGGATTTTTCTTCATTATATGATACTTCGACTTTAAACCATATCTTGACAAAATAAATACTACTTAATATAGATTTGCTTTGACTAATTCAAGAGTTTCAAGCCATAGACTGGAAATTGAAACAGGAAGAGGGAATAAACCTTAACTGCTATATACCACGATCCGAAAGAAACTATGTAATGTTTTAGAAGACGAATTTCATTTTATATAAGAATGTCCTTTATATCAAATACATTTCGAACCAATTATTATGCAATGCATTTACATGAGATCATTATTATTCCATGTAAGTCCATGTTTGCAGTTTAGTGCGGGTTTACAGGGGAAGTATTTCTCCCAAAAAACATGAAACGTAATGTCCATCCCCTTATGTATAATGTTGAACAGAACAGAACAGAACAATTCCTTTATTTTTACATTTCACACAGATTACAAATGTAATGACATGTGTACATAAAATAACATAATTACATAATGGTATAGGTAATGGCGTTACAATTTTTGTTTATTGGATGGTGATTAAATTTGGGTTTTTGTTGTTTTTGTTTTTTACTTGGCGGGGATTGCGATTCCATATACAAACTTGAAACTTGAATTTAACAAACAAAAAATAAATAATTATAATAAAAAAATAAGAGTGTGTATGAAAAATCATTATGAAAATCATTTGGCAGGTATCTATGGGACATATATACAGTTTGTACTTCAAACAATATAACATATTTATTGTATATACAACAGGTTCCATGTAGCACGTGGATCCACTGCATAGGATCAACCTTACATAAACAATTGGTATGGCCTTGTGATTTTACCAATTTAATGAACGAACTATTTTGAAACATTGCAAGTGGAACACATTTTACACATTTTACAAAAATATTAATTTAACGTAGTATAGAAAACTGTTGATGATTGTAAAAATGTGGATTTATGGTACAGCTGGGATTTTAGATGAAGTAAGCTTTAATGTTTTGTTTAATAGATTTAAGTATTACCACGTTAGTTGCGTATTATTCCATTGGTTATAAAGTGTATTAATTTATTTGTGTAGTCTGGGCAACGGTTATTTAAATTCGCTTAAAGGCGTTCATTACTAATCGAACGTATTTCGCAATTCTGTTTAGTAGAGGCTCATTTTTTGAGGAAAGCAGTTCTTTAAATTTGAATATATTAGGTCTTTCAAAATATTTCTTTGGGATAAATTGGACTCGCAAATCCGTGAAATTAGTACAAACTAGTAAATAATGAAATTCGTCACCTATGGCATTTGTACAGCATAGTGAACATTTACGGTCCGCGTGGGGTATGAATGATTGTCTCCATCGACCAGTTTCTATTGGAAATCTATGGTTCCCTGTACGAAAATGAATTAAAGAAATACGTTGAGAGGTAGGGAGTAAATTGAGATAATCTTCAAAAACAACGCTGTCTTCAAAGCTACTATAGATATTACCTTTACTAGAAGTATCAAGTTTTGTTGACCAGGGGCGGTATTTATAAAGCATCTTAAGTTAAGAATATTGTTGAAAAATTACTTAACTCCCATTTTTCACTTAAATTTCAACTTAAGTGTTGAAAATTTCTTAAGTGGTATTTATAAAACAACTTAAATTTATTTTTATCTTAAATTTTCAACTTAACTTAAGACACCTTCAGAGGTGTCTTAACCAGTTAAGAAATTTCTTAAGCACATTGAAAAACACGAAGCGAACTCGATTTTCGATCATTTTTGTCACATTACTAGACGATTTACAAGTCTACGAAGATTTTAAAAGGAGATTTGTCTTATCTACCACTCTACAGTTGAAACAGCACGTAAGTAATGTAATTGTTTACCCAAAAATGGACAAAAATGCAATACCAATTGAAATTATTTACCAAAAATACGTAAATATTGCATTGTCATCATCCGTAATTCCGTAATAAAACAATAATGCTTGATGTTTACCAATTCTGGCTTCGCTTCTTTGTTGTTAGTGTAGCGTCCATTTGTCGTTTGACAGTTCACAGGTCACCGCGGCGCTTGATATATTAAACGACCTTTAATAAGTCAAGCGTCTATCGTGTGTTTCTTTATTTCACGAGCGAAATCTCCACTTCCGTTACTAAAAATAACTCGGGAAATTCCTTTGACGATGTTCAAAAACGTCTTAAGAAAAATATTTCACTTAAGTAATTTACATTTAATCTTTACTAAGAAATTACTTAAGTCCTTTTATAAATATGAATTATCTTAAGTTAAGAAAAAGTTTAGTTAATTTGAAATTTTCCAAGTTAAGTCGAATTTTCAACTTAACTTAAGATGCTTTATAAATACCGCCCCAGTCTTGCATGAATTGATCTATTAAAGTATGTATATGATTGCTTATAACAATATTTTGGTTTATCCATACTTGCGAATTTCCTGTTGAGTCTAAGATGTGTTTTATGTGTGCTCCCCATTTAAAGTTGTGTGTATTTTGTATGTTATTTAGTGTGAATGAAAGTCATTTTAATCATCAATATTAGGTATAGTTATGTTTGTGTACATAAACCACCTTTATTTTGTGTGGAGATGGACATTACTAAAAGGGATGGACATTAGAATATCAGGATTATTTCTCAAATCTTCAAATCCTGCAACATACATTTCTACAAATTCCAGAAATCATACTTTAAAGATACTATGATAAAAATAGAAACAGGCAGACACAAGGCCTGTATAGGTTGGACAAATTATATAATGTTATGCAATAAACAATAATGTCGCCTGTGTGCACTATCTAGATGTAAATCTTATCCAACCCAAATCAGCATTTCACAGTCTGGCCCAGTGGGAGTCTAATATGCATCCAATCAGTTTTTGATGTCACCATCCGACACATATATACAGCAACGTTGAGAAATGTAAATTATTTTGTATAGCCTTTAACTAAATGACCATTTATAAAAAGTAAATGATCAGGCTTGTGTTGTCGTTGTTGAATCTTAGAAAATAGGTTTATTTATTTAACAAAATCAACATACTCGTAGGTGTGATATTTAGGATTTTAAACCAGATATATTACTAATTTCTATACTTACATAAATTGTAAGCCCCCAATGCAATTGAATTACATGTAATGAAGAAATAAGAACTTTTCTGACATATAAATTACTTTCGAAAGAAATACTCGACAGTGAGTAACCAATATCGGTATATCACCCGTATTTAGATTTTTCATCAATATCAATTATTACAAAAACTAAGATATTTTTCTCCACGTATACATGTTTATAGCAATACATGTTTCAGTTGCATTTTTTTAATCACAATAATTATTGATTTTATAATTGATTCTGGTCATGTTTAGTTATATACAAACTCGGGCTTATTACAAATTTATAAAGTAATGTCCGTCCTAAGCAAAACAAAGTCCAGATACTTGCTTGAATGCTGACATAAGTCAGTTATTTTAGTCTAGAAAAATAATATTATGTTCCCTCAACATGCAGATATAACATAGTTAATTTGAAATATTTTCAGCATAAATTTTAGACGGATTTAACTCATGATGCGGTCTGCCGCACAACTTAATCCACCGCATGCATTTGTCTTAGGTTTTGGAAAAAGTAAGAATTTCACGCCACCTATCAGTCTGGACATCTATTGTCACTATCACACAGCCCGAAGCTACACCTTTTCACCATTGTCTTAGATCAATAATAAACACCCTGTAATTTGCTTTCCCGAAAACTATCACTCTTAGACGAATTTGTTGACAACTGTAGCGCTTGTCTAACAAAATGGCGTCGATAAAACAATGCCGGAGGTGTGCGCAAATACTGCAACGCGATTGGCTAACGCGAGCTGTCAATCAATATCAGCAGAAATGTCAATTACGAGATCACTGCGAAGTACGCTCCCACACAGCGCTTTGATTCCACTATCGTTACATTCACACGCTGCTGTATTACCTGTAGTATATTTTTATATGTGACCTTTTTAACCTTACTGCTATAACCAATGATTTAGTCGCAGTGAACGAAATCACCGTTCGTTCCTTATACTAAATTCATTGGTCGGCAAGATCACGTAACAACTGAGTTTATTACTAAAATGTAGAAGGGTATTTTCATGCGCTAAGACCAATCAAATGTGTAAACAATGTACAGCCTTTACAATTGTAAAATAACAATACGTTTGTATATAGCTGTAGTGTACCTGTCATTATTTTGCCCGCCCGGGTGGGCGGCGGGCTGACCCAGTGGAATTTGACATCTTAAAATGTTTGAAGTCTAAATCCCCACCCTAGAGACAACCATTTTTGTCTAAATCCCCACCCTTGAGCCTACTTTGTGCATCAAATGCCCCCGGGGGTAAACTTTTATATCCGTCAATGACGGTATTGAGATTTATTTCTGTATCTAATTGGTCGATCGATGTTATCACATGATGGTACAAGTTTATTTTTATCTATATAGATATCAGTTGGATATGTCAATTGCCCGGCTAGCTCAGTCGGTTAAGTACTCAGTTTAGTAAACGGAAGGTCCTGGGTTTGAATCCCGGCATGGGTGGAATCTTTTTTTCTTACTTTTTTGTTTTTTTCTTCTACAATTTCGATATCGAATTGCAAAATAATCATTAAATAAGAGTTTTTAGATGATTTTCTATGTAAACTCATATTTGGTGCCAATCCATGAACGAGTCCCTTTAAGGTCAATCTTAGATGCATGGATATTAAATAAAGCCCCAGATATCATTTCGGTCAGACCGATTTCGTTTCGATATGACAGATTTTGTGTCTTGGTCTGACCGAATGATCGGCACTTTTTCCCAATTTCAGTAAGTCTGCGATATCAGGTTCAATTAACAACAGCTCTACTGTAAAGTTGAAACAAAGAATATTTTGTTACATAATTAAACCATCACCGCTACATACTATTAAATGCACTATAACTACAAGCATGTGACAAATAAGAAATTTGCAGGGATACAATTTCAATTTGTGGGTTAGTTCACAATAAATTACCTTTTTTGAAATATGTCAACCGTTGCATAAAATCTGAAAAAAAGATATTATTTTATCTAGATCTATTTTGATATATTTAAAAAGCATTTTCTTACTTAAATATCATATTTTAACAAGGCTCACGGGAACTACTGATTTGGAGTCCCGTGACTTCAGCCTTTGGATTGGGACTCCTATTTGCAATAAAATCCCTTTAACTTAGACAAGAGGGCTCTGAATCGCTCACCTGAGAAACTAGTGTTTTAATAAAAAGTATTTTGCAAGATTTGATCTTACTAACGCGCCGACATCAATTCACAAATATCAAAGTTAAAGTTTTTCTATTGATAACGGTCCTGTTAGATGTTTTTCTGAAGTGTGGATTGATATGAGCTATTGCATTTTATTAATAATTTGAATCAAGCCCTTATTTTCTAGTGCAATAACATTGATTGTGACGTTATGTTTGCTTCAACGCGCTGCTTTCATGAAATTAATAAATTTGATATTGCAATAATATTCAAAATGTAACCAATAGTAAAAATTTTGAAAATTAATAAAGTTTATATACGAAATTGAAACATGCTCAGTTATAAAATTTGTTAAATTTATAGGGACTTCTCATTGAAATAGTTTCCAGAGGTGGGGGAGAGGGGTCCCAGGGTTTTCCACAGGCCCTTCAAGGATATCGCTACCATGGCGCCTCGGTAAGAAGGGATTCTGGGACTTAGGTGCCACAGCCGTGATATCCTTGAAAAGCGCTTAAAAATCAACGCTTATGCGCCTTAAAATCCAAAAAAGTTTTCTCTGTTTGTGTGTTTCAACATCCGTTTAGTGTCACTTGATCAGTTCATTCATACTGCAGTTAAAGGTATTATCTCACTCAATACAAAATTGACAAAAAAAAAATTAATAGTTTCAAAACTGAATTATTTTGTTCGCAATGTGCTTGTGGGAGTTAACCTTTATTGCTGATCAAAATATCAGGGGCCATGATTACGTTTAAGTCTGTATTTCGGAGATCGGGCTCAGCAGTCTAATTCCAGACTCAGCTGAGTTTATCGAAAATGACATTATTTCGAACAGTCTCTGACTCAAGCTCAACGTTGAGAATTCAGAATTCAAGCGACCTGCTAGAAGGGCACTTAAATGGCCTGGGGAAGGCTGTGGCGTTTTTGATTTTTACTTTTTAAAATATTATTGATTTATTGTTAAAACGTATAATTTACATAAGTTTCAAGAACAAACATGATAACTAGGTCAGGACAGAATTAGACCAGCTGAAAGTTGAAAAAATAAAATAATTTCCTAGGGGGGAAGAACTGGACTAGTCCAGAACTTCCCCACTCTCACACGAAAAATTAGATAATTTCCTGGGCGTGAAAGTTGAAAATAAAATAATTTCCTAGGGGGGAAGAACTGGACCGGTCCAGAACTTCCCCGTGGAAGAAACAGACTGGGTGGGGAAGAACTGGACTAGTCCAAAACCTCCCCGGGGAAGAACTGGACTGGGGGGAAGAACTGGCCTGTTACACTGGGATGTAAAAAACGGCCAAAGTCTATTTCCCGGGACCCGGATTCAATAAGTTTGTCAAATTCCCGCCTGTCAGGAATGGTCTTCTGTCTAAAGCCCTGGGTATGCCCGCCGCCCCCCCCCTCTGGGCGGGCAAAATATTGACAGGTGCATAGTATATCACTATATCACTTTCAATATAGGAGTCTGGACTTTCATATTGAAATACATTTGTAATTATGCATACATAACCATCAACTAGTTTTTGTGAGGGCTAAATGAGATTAACAAATAATACTAAGAATGACAATTTTATGTATAGTTTACGCTGTTAATTGTTTCAGCATCAGGACTCCCATTCATGCAGTGTATAAATTTGTTCAAGCCGTATAGACAGTATATAATACTATGTTTAATTGACGTACAGTGTCTTGCATACTTTTTGTTTTCAATGAGTGTCTAGCAACACAGGTAGTAAAATATTAATTAATACTTTCCCTCATTAACTCAGACTGACATAACATTTTACTTCCAACTTTCTTGATATCAAAAACCAATATAAAGATCTAATATTGTAATTTTATTTCCTTCATTCCATTGTAGTTATTTTGGTACACATTTATAGAAAAGCAATGAATAACAAGTACAAATACAGTAATATTTCTTCTCAAAAATACTCATCTACAAATTCAAAAGTTTTTTATCTTCCGATAATCCAGTATAACCATTGTCTCTCTGAATGTATACAACATCTCGAATCAAGTCACATTTTATCACAGATCTATGCTTTCTGTATTCATTTAACGTCTTTTCCGCATGGTAACATGTTGTATGTTCTAGTCTCTCGAAAAGGCGACTTTTACAACTGTCATAAATATCTGAGGCAAAAATAGTGGACAGGGTATACCAGTCATCTTGGTATGCGACATCAACATAGGAGTCAGGGTTCTCATTTGGATTTGGATTTGGATTTGCGTCCCTGGGAAGAAATATGAGTCCAAAAATCATAGGAGTCTAGTATAATTCAATTTGGGGCAGTAAGTGGTTGACTTGATTGTGGATGAAATTCATCAATTATCCCTTTATCTTCTTCACTGGATTTAAACCGCTGTCATCTAAAATAGACAAAAAAATAGACTGAAATCCGGGATCTGGGATCCTCCGGGATCGCTTTTTAAATATTATTCGAGTGGAACATATGTTAACTTAAGGGGTGTGAACGATAAACAATTTAAGTTTATAATAAATTAATATAATTTGGATGCTTTTAATATAGTTAATGGGATGTTATTTTAAGATTGTAACAGATGTTAATTGAAAGGCTGTAAACGATGAACAATTTTAAGTTTGCGAAATGAATATGTTTAGTTCTTTATGTGTGTGCATTGTTTTAGCAATAAAGATTTTAACTGGTTTATATTGATAAAAACTTATGCTTTAGTTTAAGTTATGCAGACTGTTTAGTACTTAAATTGCATCAGGGCTAGTACATCTAGTATCTTATAAGAAATCCGTTATCCGGGATTCTAAATTAAATATTTATGCTAATAATTTATAATATTCCTTTATAATGTACTTAGTATAATACAACCCGGGTCCCGGCTATTCGTTATTGACCATTGATAACTACGATATAGTCCAACATATCGCTCCCGAATTTTCTTACAACCCGGGTCCCGGCTATCGGTTATGGACCATTGATTATTACTACGATGTAGTTCAATTTATCGATCCCGGATTTTCCCACCAAAGTCCCGGATTTTGTTACAACCCGGGTCCCGGCTATCGGTTATGGACCGTTGATTACTACAATGTAGTTCAATTTATCAATCCCGGATTTTCTCACCAAAGTCCCAGATTTTCTTAAAGTCCCGGATTTTAGTCCCACCCAACCAATCTGCTTCAAGGTTACACATATTTTTAAATTGAAGAGAAATGGCGCGAAATTGCCTTGGTGGTTAACGTCAGATTTGATTGGTTTACAAAACACTGAATATGCAATTAGCAAAACCATGTTAGTACGGCTGCGCCGAATAAACAAAAGTGAAACTTTAAAAGTAAAAACAAATAAAAACAATTTACAACTCGTTCAAGGGTTTGGGGGATAGCACAACGATTGCTTAAACCCCTCTAGATTTGTTTTTGTCACTGTTGTGAAAGGAAGGTTGTTCCATAACACCACTGTGCTTGGGAAATACGAATATTTGAAGTAATTTGATGTTGTGAGAATAGGTATGTAGGTAAAGGGATGCATGTGGCGGGTCAGCCTAGCGGGTGTCTCAAGATACGTTGGTAAAGGGATTGCCAACAACTGGTGTACTATTTTGTAGAACACAATCCTCTTACAACTGTTTCTTCTTGTCTCAAGACTTTGCCAGCCAAGCTCACGCTGCATGCGTCGGACATGGAATGCCAGGTCGATATTTAGTTGGTCGCGTTCACGTTGGGCAAGGGCCAACATATACATGTTCCGAAGCCTCTCATGACACTCCATGATGACGACTGGCAGGCAGGCACTAAATGAAGCTATGAACACGGTAACACGTCGTCACCGCCCCATGAAGGTTCCATAACGGCCTCGTACCGGCCCACCGTCCTTATACCGTCCTCATACCGGGTTCTTACCGTGTTCCACCGCTTGTACCCACACGGCAAAAGTTTTGGACATGTTCAAAACTTTTGCCGGGTCTCGCCAGTCACTAACGGGCCCCAACCGTGTTCACTGATTGCTCAATGCCCCGCCGTGTGCCCTCACCGTGTTCCACTGTCCGCATGAAATTCACCACACGGTGGCACAAGGTAGGCTTACCCGGCACTATGTGACAGCTACATGACACTGTCATATGGAGAATAATTGTCACTTACCCACCTCTTCGTTGGATCTTTTCTATATTGTTGATATTTTGTTGAGTATGTGGGCTCCATACAGATGAGGCGTATTCTACCTGAGGTCTAACTATTGTCTTATAAGCTAATTGACGTATATGTTTATTTTTAGTTTGGATGTTTCTACGGATAAAACCAAGTGATTTATTTGCATTAGTAGTAATTTGTTTTATATGAACATTCCAAGATAATTAAATCATTTGAAATATTTACACCAAGATATTTAGCTGTGTCTACAGTTTCTAAAGTTTGGCCATGGAGTTTATAATCAAAAATTGTTTTATGTTTACTTCTGGATAGGATCAGGACCTGGCATTTACTGGGATTAACTCCATATCCCACATTGACTCCCATTTCATTAATTTATTAAGGTCTTCCTGCAAGATAAGAGAATCATGTACATTACTAATAGTTAAGTATACAGCAGTGTCATCCGCAAACAAGCGCACCTGAGATGTAATGGTATCTGGCAAATCATTTATATAGAGAAGAAACAGTAATGGTCCTAGTACGGAGCCCTGGGGAACAACTGATGTTACCAGAACCTCTGAGGATTTTTCGCCTTCAAGTGTAACACATTGATTTTGGTTTAAGAGAAAGGATTTAATCCATAAAAGAGTCGCAGGATCCACACCATGTTCCTGTAATTTGTAAAATAATTTCAGATGATTAACCTTATCAAAAGCTTTGCTGAAATCTAGTAGGACTAGGTCGGATTGCTTTCCTTTGGACATATTTCTGGATAAATCATCAATTAGTTTAGAAGTTGTGTCTCACATGATCGTTTTTCTCTGAAACCATGTTGTAGGTCATAAAGGATGTTATATTTATTAAAGTGAGCAGTTATGTTAGATGCTACAATATGTTCTAATACTTTGCAAAGGATGCAGGTCAGTGATATCGGTCTGTAGTTTGCAGGATCTTCTTTATTGCCTTTCTTAAACAATGGAATGACATTTGCAGATGTCCAAATTTTTGGTAATACACCTGCGTCTAAAGATTTCTGAAAAAGAAATTTGTACTATAGGGGATATTTGATCACTAAGTTCTTTAAGGATGAGTGGTTTTATGTTATCTGGCCCAGCAGCCTTATCTGGTTTCAGATTTGATAATAATTTTTGAACACCTTTGAGGCTAATTTCTATACTGGGCATGGTGGGGAACTTGGTATGACATTCGTTTGGGATGCTGGGATTTTGTATAGGAATTATATATTTCTTATATAGGAAAAACATGACTGTGATAGTGATATAGGGGTCATTGGAGTGAATACTTCTTGGAATGTAGTGATATAGGGGTCTTTGGAGTGAATACTTCTTGGAATGTAGTGATATAGGGGTCATTGGAGTGAATACTTCTTGGAATGTAGTGATATAGGGGTCATTGGAGTGAATACTTCTTGGAATGTAGTGATATAGGGGTCATTGGAGTGAATACCTCTTGGAATGTAGTGATATAGGGGTCTTTGGAGTGAATACTTCTTGGAATGTAGTGATATAGGGGTCATTGGAGTGAATACTTCTTGGAATGTAGTGATATAGGGGTCATTGGAGTGAATACTTCTTGGAATGTAGTGATATAGGGGTCTTTGGAGTGAATACTTCTTGGAATGTAGTGATATAGGGGTCATTGGAGTGAATACTTCTTGGAATGTAGTGATATAGGGGTCATTGGAGTGAATACTTCTTGGAATGTAGTGATATAGGGGTCATTGGAGTGAATACTTCTTGGAATGTAGTGATATAGGGGTCTTTGGAGTGAATACTTCTTGGAATGTAGTGATATAGGGGTCATTGGAGTGAATACTTCTTGGAATGTAGTGATATAGGGGTCATTGGAGTGAATACTTCTTGGAATGTAGTTATATAGGGGTCATTGGAGTGAATACTTCTTGGAATGTAGTGATATAGGGGTCATTGGAGTGAATACTTCTTGGAATGTAGTGATATAGGGGTCATTGGAGTGAATACTTCTTGGAATTGTTTATTCAATATGTTTGCCTTTTGTTGATTATCTGATGTTGTACTACCTGAAAGTTTATCAAATAAAGAGGAAATACCTTGGGCATCCTGTTTTGAATTTTTTAAAAGATTGTATAGCCCTTTAGAATTGAACTGATTTGTGTTATCAGGATCCTCTTGGTCTCTAATACCCAGAATATATTCTAAATAATTATGATAAGCAACTCTGATATTTCTTTTGATAAGACTTTTTAGTTTTAAGAAAGATGATTTGATTTGTGGATTTCCATTTCCCTTGAGCTTTTTATAGAGCTTATCTCTTTTCCTCATAAGCCTGATAATGGGTTTTGTTATCCAAGGAAGAGATCTTTTTGAACCAATAGTTTTACATGGGATAAACAGTTTAATACCGTTTGAAATTTCACTAGATAGAATATGCCAAATTTGCTCTACAGTAGCAGTATCACTTATTTTTAGAACCATATTTTTACCCCTTCCATATGTGTCTTGAATCCATCCTAGTCAGCCTTTCTGTATAATGGAATACTTCTTGGCTTTTGCCTGGTTTCTTTAGGTCTAAGGTCTGAAGTAAAGCATATAATGTCATGATCTGAAATACCAGGTAAGGATTTTACTTTGTTGACTAAAGTATGGTTTGTAGTAAGAAAAATATCTAAGATATTTACTTCCCTTGTGAATTCTGTGACCATTTGGGTTAGGTTAAAATCAGCTAGTAAGTTAATAAAATCATTATACAAATTTTTGAGGTTACACCCGGGTTTTATGGTGGCTACATGATCATCATCCCAGTTGAATTTTGGGTAATTGAAATCCCCATAAATCCAGATATTACATTTGAGGCTGGAAGTTTAAACTCTAATGACTTTCTAAATTGTTCTGCACTATATGTGTCAGATTCCTTTGGCCTGTAATAAGCAGCCAAATAGAGTGGTTTACAAGAATACAAGCGGAAAGTCGCTAACATAAAATGCGCGAAATAATTTCTTGGTTTACAGTATATCATAGGATATGTGGGAATTCAATGTATATCTTTTCTTATTTTGAATAAAAATGTATTAAAGTTACCATACATGTTGCTTTTCTTATTCTGTATTATATAAAAAAATGTATAATGTGTGCTACATGTATTAATGTTCAATGTCACAACCAGTCTGCTTGGTTTCACTATTAACGTGCAACTCAATAATAACTTTACTGTACTGGGATTGGTCCTAGTCAAATATCATGAACACTACAAAAATCCACACATTGAATATTTTGTACTTATAAACATGCAGGATAAATGCACATGCCAGAAACTCACACCTAACACCAAAACAAGTACTATTGTTACACAGATTGGACTTAAATGGACATTAATTATGTATACATAAATCAATTATTGCGCAAAGTGGCTCCTACTTTTTTTAAGCCAGTGTGAGCCCTGACTAAGGTACCCTTGGTCTTCCCCGTTCAGGAACTGTGTATATATTTTAGCTAACCCACCATTCTGTTTTTTAAGAACCTTCACTTCCTTATGACAGAGCAATCCATTAAGAGGTTAATGTCGACATTCTCAATAGGTAAACGCCATATTTCCAGAACCCCGTTTTTCAACTTTTGGCAGTTTTGAGTATTTTGTATCATCAAAACTGTCTTTCCAAGCTCTTTCTGTCTGTACTACCTATATTGTTCTGGAATGCACATAACTTAAATAAAATGAAATTCCATAACCCTGTACAGTGTATGAAACAATTTTTTCAAAAGAGTAAAACTTTGTTTATCTCAAGAAGTTATGGGGTTCAGAAAATAATGCGATGAGATCAATTCACTTGAACACTAAATGGTCTGGTTTGTTGGAATTAGAACCAACAGAAGATTGACTGTATCCTGTGGGTTTTTAGAAACCATGTAAAATAGTACTGGTGGGTTAACACTTTTGTCCAGTATGTAATTTATATCTGAAAATTATTATAGCAACATTTTTCTTATGTCATGGGAACTTTGTTTTTCAAATCTCCATAACAACTGAACTTCATATTGGCATATTAGGAGCTAAAATTTTAAACAAATGTCTTCAGATTTTGTTGTTGTTATTTCCGTTTATTGTGTTACTTAAGTAATTCAATTTAATTTGAAGCTGTTACTTTGTGAGGCTGTTGTACAGCGTAGGACAGCGGTAAACTGACTCTCCAAATTCCAGGTTTTTGAAAGAAAACATTTAAGCTCTGGATGACAATATTATCAGAATGATGACATACTTGAATATTTAGAACATCTTGCTATTGCGTTATTCTGCAAAGATTTTCGCGAAAACTAGTGAAATATTATATTCAGTAGCAATACCGTAAAAGGTATCTGAAAGTCATGAAGGTGCAGTGGTTGAGGGTAGTGCACCTGACTCCTGATCTGAAGGTTGTAGGTTCGAGACCTTTTGGGCTTTCGAGACCTACTGGGCTAAGTTTCAAATCCTGAGTTTTCACAATCATTAATATGGGCACAAGTACTGGTTAGTTATCCAGGGAGCAGTCATTGAGAGTGATTAGTATAAGTTGTAAGACTTTATTTAATAGAAAATTCTGATGCCCAAATTTTACGATCGATTTGATTTGTTATGCAATCGATTTGCAATCGATTTGAGTTAAAACCTTTAATAAAATAAATAATCTATTATTATTATTTTTATTATGAACAGAATTGGCCAATCATTAGTGTATGAAAAGTAAATGTTAACTTCAGCATCTGGAGACAAATGCAAAATATAACTACATAACTTGTCTCAATGTGGTACACCAGTTGGAAATTTCCAACCAAATGTATTCCATTATCTATAGTGCTGTTAAACTGACCAGGAACAAGTGTATGAACTTTCAGGACCGATCCATGTCAATTTAGGTAAGGGAATGCTCTCGTGCGTAAACTAAAATTAAGTTTGTTTGCCCTTTACCGAACGACCCGGTTATAAACCCGAGACCGACCCGAGCGTTTACTAAACACAGTTTATATGCCTATGATCAAGCCTGGATAATCTTGGTTAATCATGGTTAATTATTGATAGTCTAGACGACTATTCGCCATTATGTCACACCACGAAAGTGTGCAGTTTGTTCTTCTTAGTTATCAAAAGGCAAAACAATGACTATTTTTGTTTCATTATGTTTGCCTTATGATAACTTCCTCTTGCTAGAAAGACTTTAGAACCCAAAGTTAGAAAAAAGTATGACACAAAAATGGTCATAGTTGCCTTTATAATATTTTCATCTACAATTATTGAAGCCTCGTGCTCATACTCACTAAAACAGATGGGCTATATAAAGAATTAAATATAAGTCCACATAAAGGTGTCAATTTTGCTTTCATTTTACCAACATTACGTCCCTATCGTCTCACCTCTTCTGTACTTCCCTATCGTCTCACCCCTACTCCACGTCCCTATCGTCTCACCCCTACTCTACGTCCCTATCGTCTCACCCCTACTCTACGTCCCTATCGTCTCACCCCTACTCTACGTCCCTATCGTCTCACCCCTACTCTACGTCCCTATCGTCTCACCCCTACTCTACGTCCCTATCGTCTCACCCCTACTCTACGTCCCTATCGTCTCACCCCTACTCTACGTCCCTATCGTCTCACCCCTACTCTACGTCCCTATCATCTCACCTCTACTGTACGTCCCTATCATCTAACCCCTACTCTGCGTCCCTATCATCTCACCCCTCCTCTACGTCCCTATTGTCTCAAAAATAAAACATGTTCATTGCCATTTTATGAGGGTTGAGCAAAACCAAAATATGAACAAAAGTTATGCCCCCAAGCCAAAATCCTGTATCTGCCAATAAGAATTGATTCACAATCTAGGTTCAAGTATTTCATGCTGTCTGCCTATCAGTATTTGTATGAAGTTAAAATCACAGTATTTAGTATATTTCATGAAACATGAATGAAATTGAGTGTTTGGATGGGAAGTTGTACCTTGAATGTAAAAAAAAAATTCTTTTGTCTCTAGATAAGCTAAGCTAAGTTTACTTTCTCATCATTTGACTAGCTTCTTATCTCTTTTTCTTGATTTTTGCTTTGATAATTGAATATTCTATCTAAATACTGCTAGGTTACATATGCATATAGAGCACCATTTCACAATGTAGAGTTTATTCAATTGAATTAACTTTGATTCTATTAATTAAGTGTTGTACAACTTATTGGTTGTCATTTAAGTTCTGTAAATCATGTAATATAAATTTATTATAACTGGTCTAAAATAATTCTTTGATTGTTGTTACTAAAAGTTGTCATTTTTATGAAGTAGATAAACATATAAGATCAATTTGAGTGCTAATTGTTGTGGAACTTCGCAATTATCTCCATGTCAGTTATATTCCAACCATATTTACCTGATCCTGACCTTTATGAATGAATACATTATATATCATACATCGATTACGCTGACTATGTAATTTTCCGTGATAGAATCGTGCACTGTTGGTATTTTTTGTTGCACTTCAGGAAATCATTGCATATGTGGATTTCTATTATATGACCAAACTTGTACATCAATTCGACAAGAGTTGAAGTTAATTGGATTAGAGACAAAGATAAATTTATATAATCACTCTATTGTGAATTTATGCTAATTTGTCTTAGTAATACTTGTGTTAGTTTGTTTTAAATATATTTCCTGCAAAGTAATGAACACAATTATTTCAATGGTGTTAGATGTTTGCAAATACAAATGTATAACATTTGATCATGGCATTATTCTAATTACTGTAAACATGACAAGGTTGTTTGAAAACCAGATGATCATAATATTGTTTGCCTTAACAACTGTGTCTGAAGTAGATGTAGAGGTTTTGATAGTCAACTCTGGATGAAATTGCCCAGCGTTGGAATTTAAAGTCTTTCTTGATATTTAGTACCAGTCACAAACAATTATATTGTGTTAACCAGATAAATTGATATGTAACCAGTGTGTGATACAATACGGACTGGTGAACTATACCGAAACAGACTATACTGTCTATGACTAAATCACACTACAGAGTTATTTGAATCCATTATGCAGTGATCTACCATGACAGGTATCAGAGTTACTGGAGTTTAGTGTAATCAAGTAACTGGCAATATAAACATGTCGGCAATATTCACAATAATCTTAACCTTCAGATTGCAACAACATTGCTAGCTTCAGGTTGCACTGGCCACTTTTTTTGTAAAGATATTTCTTGTTTAAAATGACATACAAGTTTACTGACACGTTTATCTGGATGTGTTCCATCCATTTATTAGTGATTGGCTAATCAAAACATGTGCTGTAGAAATCTACCATCAGACATAGTGTGTATAGTAAAACCTCAATAATATTGAGGTTGCAAAAGAACAAACCAGTGTAAATGGACTTGAATAGTGTGGTCTTACTATTGAGGTGGTCTTACTATTGAGGTGGTCTTACTATTGATGTGGTCTTACTATTGAGGTGGTCTTACTATTGAGATGGTCTTACTATTGAGGTGGTCTTACTATTGAGGTGGTCTTACTATTGAGGTGGTCTTAACATGAAATTTTACTGTATGTTACAATTCTTTACTAATCTTGAACCAACAATTCAGTATTCCGCAGATGATAATTTAGAACAATGTTTATTTAGGTGTAAATTACATAAAAGTAGTCTATCTTTAACTAACACATGAATAGTCATTTTAAGTTATTTTTCCCAAGACAGTGCATTGAACATACCTTACATCAGTGTATATTGAAACCAATGTGTTTATACTTTCACAACAGTAATATAGGAGTAGTATATTTACTACTTGGTAGAATTAAATAGTTCCAACTAGATGAGGGATTAATTATCCCATACTACCTTTTTCATCAAATATATCTTATTTGCATTGACTAAAATAATATGCACTGGTTGTTTTGATTGTCAATACATGTACTTGTAAAAATTAGGTGGTTCGTAGAAGAGTGGATAATATTATTGTAATCAAGAATCAGATCAGGTTTTATAAAACAGGTATAAACCCAATTCGATAAGGCTTTCATTATCGATTTATCCATTATATTGGGTATAGGGTGGGAAGGTTGTTTAAATCAAGTGATATCATTTTGACTCACTGTAAATAGGTTATATACAACACCCCTATAACTGATGTTTAGGTAAACACGATAATGAAAGAAATAACGAACTCAAGTTATAGCTGAGTGTGTATTGTGTGATCAATTTCAAAATGTTTTTGTTCTCTCACATTTGTTACTGGCTCATTCATTGGTCCTAAGATTTGGTTTTGTCCAATCAGATTTATCAAAATTTTAGTGGGAAACCATTAGTTGTTTGTGACCAGCAGGACTTGCACACTTGGACAATTGGTGATTGGACTTTTGGATATGCCTTTATTATTTAATTATGGATTGTGTGTTGTTTAACAGTTAGTACACTTTTATACTTCTCATTGAATTGGCTGATTTTGTAAAAAAAATTTTATCATAGCTTGTCTGATTATGGTGGACACTAAGGCAATTTCTTGTGGAGTTGTTTTATCATAGAATGTCTGATGATGGTGGACATGTAGGCAATTTCTTGTGGAGTTGTTTTATCATAGTTTGTCTGATGATGGTGGACATAGGCAATTTCTTGTGGAGTTGTTTTATCATAGAATGCCTAATGATGGCGGACATAGGCAATTTCTTGTGGAGTTGTTTTATCATAGTTTGTCTGATGATGGTGGACATTATAAAGCAGTGTGGAGTTGTTTTATCATTTTCAATACAAGTTATATGAAGAGAAAAGCAGTTAAATATCAGGAATATAGTTCCTTACATTATTTTACGGCTCATAATTGATAGTTATGAATTGCACCCGTAATAGTTGCATTTGATGCAGAAATTGTGATATTACCTCAATTAACCCATGTTACAGCCTGAAAATGTGTTGATATACAATTGCAGTCATACTCCCTATTATTGTATGAGTTTCTTTAATATTGGGAATGTTTTGATCAACATGCTTAACAAATATAGGTTGTCCTGAGGATGCCTGGGTATTCTTCCTCTCTTATTACATCCACATAGACTGGTATATTCAGCATGGAATGTGTTCAAAGATGAACTTCATCGTTTGAGCTCCCTACACATCCCTACAAAAATTACCAAATTGCGTATGGATCTCCCTTGGTTAACCCCTACTATCCTTAGGAAAATAAGAAAACGGGACAAAACATACGCAAAAATGAAAAAAGCCCACCAAAACTCTCCCAACATTTCTAAATCATTTAAAGCCCCTAAGTATAAGATCCAAAAGCAAATAAGAACCGCATACTGGTCATACCTGGAGTCAGTCATTTTTTATGGCAATTCCCAGTCAACCAACCACAAAAAATTCTACCAATATGTGAAACACAATAAGACAGAAAACTGTGGTGTAGCACCCCTCAAGGATAAGGGTCTTACTTATACAGACCCCTTAGACAAGGCTAACATCCTCAATAAGCAATTTGAGTCTGTGTTTTCAAAACCCCAACCTCTCAGTCTTAAACAACTATCTTAACAAATAGCTTCCGCCATATCAACACCAAAGATGACCGAGATTAGCATAACGGTCGAATGTGTGTATAAGTTACTTCTTGGGTTATCGCCAAATAAAGCCTGTGGCCCTGATGAAATCTCACCAAAAATACTTAAAGAGCTACACCATGTCATTTCTCCCATTCTTACTAAGATCTTTAATTTATCACTAGAAACAGGTATGGTACCAACAGATTGGAAAAGTGCAGTTGTCGCCCCAATATATAAGAAAGGTCCTAAGTCCATGGCCAGTAACTACAGGCCAATCTCCCTTACCTGCATTGCTTCCAAACTTATGGAGCATATCTTGGTTTCCAACATCATGACACATTTTGATAATAATGACCTACTTAACCAGTACCAGCATAATGGGGCTCAAGCAGTTGGATCTGATAGGGAGTTGCATCCATTGCCTCATGAGCAAATTGTATATTTTGTGTTTCATGTGTTTGATATGTCTAATACTGTTTCTTTTTTTGGTAGCCGCCTTCATCTCGGTGATGGAGAATGTTGTATCGCTGCAAGCTAATGTATACCGCTGTCAATCACCTTATCTGTCTTTTTTTATATTTGTTTATTGATTTTGCATTTTCACCTGCTTCATGTATTATGTGTGTTGCATGTGTTTGATATGTCTAATCCTGTTTCTTTCCTTTGTAGCCACCTTCATCTCAGTGATGGAGAACGTCGTATCGGTGAATGCGTATAGACTGCTCGCGATCGCGTTATTGTATTTTTTGATATTCGTTAAATGATTTTGTGTTTCATGTGTTCCATGTGTTATGTGTGTTCCATGTGTTTAATGATTTTGTGTTTTCATGTGTTCTTAGTTATCTGAAAGATTAGTCTTTAACTGTTGTGCAATAGTAATACACCAATGAAACAATTCATATTAAGTATGAGAACCATTGGAATTTCACATTCATATATTATATGATAAAGTTAAAGATGTATCTTGCTCATCTGAACATAAAATGTTTGAATTGGCTTCATCCAGTATTGTTCTTACATTGGCTAAAACATCTCTAATTATAATAAGAAGAACCATTGCTGTGTATAACCAATTGAAAAAATATTTTTTTACCATATTACTAATAAGACAAAAGTTGTGAAATAGCCTGATTGTTAAAAAAACTGGCAGGTTGTTTTAATTTATAATGTA
Organism: Mactromeris polynyma; assembly: GCA_032209605.1. NCBI lineage: Eukaryota > Metazoa > Mollusca > Bivalvia > Venerida > Mactridae > Mactromeris > Mactromeris polynyma. The sequence goes on along the minus strand of JASFXZ010000108.1, from coordinate 123,479 downwards.
CCAACATCTTTCTTCAACAAATACAGATCAATACATTATGAGTACATTCTTTGTTAATGCATGTTTATTGATGTTTTAACTATAGGAAATATATTTTTCATGTTTATTTAGGTAAACAAAATGAACAAATATTTCTTTTAATTCTTTATATAAAGTGCATATATGCGTACAAAATGCAAATTTATAATTTTCAGGCACCTGGATTTCCACTGGGTACAATAGCCATGAGTCCATATAAACAAAAACACAGAGAGAAGTACAAAAAAGGGGCTGCTGTACTTGAGACCTTAATAATACCAAACAGTTGACTACAAGGATAAAATTTTGATACTAAAGGTTAGTGTCTTGTCATTCTGACACCTGTAGGCATATCAAATGTTTGTAGATTCTAGGTTTTTTCTGGGAGTTTTGGGGAGAGGTCCCCTCATCAAATTGCATTTTTTCTTTGTGTAAAGACAAAATGGGAAATAGTGTATCGACAAGCATTTTTAAATTGCTGAACACAATTAGGGAATTACAACTTCATCTCTTAAATATTTCAGGAAGTGATAAATTTGGCTCAATCACTAGTTAATTATAAATAGCGATCTTGATCCGGAAGGGTATGCCACTATTGATTGTTCGTTTACCTTTCCCTTAAACCATTCATATACCGGTATTAATAACAGCTGCAATGACTAACCAAAGCTTGATTAAAATTTCAGTTATTTTTTCTCACGTTTTGGTTCTGTCTTACAAATATTCAGTTCAGTATGTCAGAAGACATTTTTATTCCTGATGCAGAATGTCAGCTGTATTTGTTGTTATTGTGTAAATTTTGTGTCATTTCTGATCACTGAAACAGTGATTTCTCTTTGTTTTGCAGGACTAACATTTTTGCATGGAAGGATTTTAAAAGTTCACCAGTTCGGCAATGTTGACATTTGTGTATTTAAAATTTGGACAGTGACTGTATACATTTAATGATAGCAGAAAAGTTCCTAGTTGATGTTGGTGTATTCTTGGTGTGGATTTACTGGGATAGTGTTGTGTTTGAAAACTAGAGATTGCATATAGCTGAGCCTATGTTGTGGAGTTCTAAATTCCAGTGCGAAAATCGAACTTTTACTATAGAATTAAGACGGCGAAAAAGCACCAGGCCGACAACTTCAGACAACATCAACACGTCATCAGCATACACAGGTACTTGTAACAATTATATTTATCTTTGTTTGAGGAGCTTTAAGTCCTGTATCAATCAAAATGAACTAGATTCTGCACACTTGATAGATAGATGGAACGGATTTCACTGAACGCGTGTATACTAAATGACGTCGGAGACTTGTTTATGTGATGAAATCATTTACATGTTTATCGATGACATTTTTTTGAAGAACGTTTTTTCTTTTATTTTAATTTTACAGTTACACTTGATATTAATTACAAATGTTAGATATATTACATGAACTGGAAAATGATAAAATACTCATTGTAGATAATTTTAGAAATAATGAATTTGTGAATAGCTCTTTAATTAAAAAAAGCCTAATTACTTTCGACGCTGCCATCAATATTAATGAGGTAAATTTAATAATGTGTTTTACCTAATTATGTCGAGTATGTGATAAATAGAATATTAAATTTGTGTTGTTTAGTATTAAATTTATTAGACTAGTTAAATTTAAAAAAGATGAAGCTTGCCAGTGGCTCACTTCATAATCATATCATTTTATTCAACTTGTTAATAGATTAAATACTAATATTCAATATCCTCTATATAACCGCACCAAATAACCAAAAAGTTAGTATTCAAAACCGAACGAAGTCACATGTTTCAGAACAGCCCTAATTTTGGTTGTGATTGGGAGGATAGGAACCTGTTTGGTATGTCCTGTAATTTGTCCCTTAAATGGTCTGCTGAAAAGCACTGAGATTATCATGAAACAATGTTTATTGGTGTGCATATCCCAACACGTATGTTCTTTATTGTTGATGGCCATAAATTACAGCAAATTAGCAAATGGATCTGTGGCAAATTTCTGTTTAATGTTGTTGAACTGATCGCATGTAAATAAACGTTTACTACTTTTTGTGTTTCTTAGTTCGCATCTTAGTTGTAATCACTCGATATGAAGCCCTGTTGATTTGATTTGTTCTATTAACAAATTATTTATAGTTAACCATCAGAAACTTATCAACAAATTGATCTTTAAATCTAGAAATGCCTTCAATACATCAACTGTTCACTTATTTCCGCATTGTATCAGCCATTTTGGGACCAACAAGCCAATCAGAATCCTGCTTTCACTCTGGTTCCAATGTCTACGTATATGCGCAAACTAGGACACAGAGACCAGTACTGCTAGCTAACCATGTGACTTCAACTTTATAAATACCAGGCGAAAGCACGGGTCGTAGTCACAATCGCTATACATTAGGCAAAGTATGCGTCGCCTGATACAGGTATCAGTGGAACTCTGCTCATTTTCTCTCGCTTTTGTGACCAGCGTGGGGCTCAACATGAGCGATTGGAGTAAATAAATGAGAAACGGAGCGGAGTTAATGGACTATCACTTATAACTATCGCTCACTTGGAACAACTGAGTAACTCACTTTAAGAATGCTCCGACTTGCTGAGTATCCAAACTCATTTTTAACCCAGAAGTATATGTTGGAGTTCTTCGCTGCTGCACTCCAGATTATTCCGTAGAACTCCATTGTTAAATCAGCTTCTCAATATTAGTGCCTCATTTGTTGACTGCAAGTAGTGAGTCGTCGATATTATTTTGCAGGAAACTGTGACTGACACTGTGACTCTTTTGAAACTTTTGGTTTGAGCCGCACATTAGTTCATTGCTCATTTTTGTGAGTCTTTGTATAGATTATACTTGTTTGAGACGCTGGTGAGCGCATTGCTCATTTTGTCAGTTTACATACCAACTCTTCTGGTTTGAGCCGCTTGTTAGTGCATTGCTCATTTTGTCAGTTTACATACCAACTCTTCTGGGTTGAGCTGCTTGTTAGTTCATTGCTCATTTTGTTTGAGTCTGTTTAGATTTGAGTCCCGTTTCCTCATTGTCTGTGGAGTTAGCCGGACAGCGATCCCCATCAATCACCATTTTGCACAGTTGTAAATATTTATCTTTTTCTGCTTTGCTTGCAGCACATGGGTGCTGCCGTCCAGTGTAAAATGAGTTGTAAATAGTCGTTTTCCACCTTTTTTTATTAGTTTTAAGTAATCATTTCTACATGAGTTGACTTGTTTTTAAGTTGTTATTTTGTCAATGTTCTGACTCATCTATCATCTTACTCTTAGCAACATAACATTATTAGCTTCATGTTTTTCTCACAGTTGTGCTACTTTGTTAAACCAAATTGCTACCACTCTCTCTCATTATTTTCTATCATTCTCATTTTGAGTTAATGTGATTTGAACTTCGCCCTCAAAAAAGTTTGCAGCTTACCCATCGCTTACTAAGTTAGTGCAGCCCACTATTGAATTGCTGCAGAGAACTGCAATATCCGGCTGTACGTTATAGATCAGTTAGTAAATCAATCAAATGAAATCAATCATTTGGTTGATGGATAATCAATCAGTCGATTGGTCAATCAATCGATCAATCAGTCGGTCAATCATTGGTAGGGAGTGGTATTAATCTGTTCAAATACATTTTAACATTATAATATATACAGAACTTTTGTTATTGGAATATGGGTTGTTAAATGAATAGTTTGGCAAAACAGCAAAGTAAACAGATTTGATGAAATTTCAATGAGGCCATCCTTAAAAAAGTGTTTGTTTGGCATTACCCTACCCAGCAAAGTTTAGGCGGGTAGGTTGGTGGTTAATTTTTTTTTCATTATTCATTATTAGTGTTTAAACTAATATTACTTTGCTAAAAAATGCCCGCTTAGAAAATATTTTTTGAGAAGTGTCCATTTTTATAGTAAGGAAGGGTTATAACAAACAAACAATTTTTTGTTGTATCCTGAGCAATGACTTTGTAGGGCAGTCATGTTTACAAAAAGTATACATGTAGTTGTAATACATGTAGTCTTATTATCATAAGCTTTCAAAAAATGGTGTGTGATTTCATTGCATTTAATGCTCAAAAAACATAAAAAAATGCCGAGCTGCCATGTATTCAAAAACGTTTTAAGACTGAATCTCAGACTTAGACTTTAAAATTGTAAATTTACATTTTGATCCTATGTCATTGTTAAACAATATATTTTGATAAAACTAGGCAAAAGTGTAGAGTGAGTAACAAGAAACATACAGGCAAAAATGTATCCATTTAAATATAATGAAAACGAAATGCTTGTAAATTTAATTTTGCAATTTTAAAATCTAAGTCTGAGATTCAGTCTTAAAACGTTTGTGAATACGGGCTCTGGTCACTCCAGATCCAAAATGGATTTCGTTACATTCACCGAAATTCAGTGGATTTGGGTACGTTACCGTACCCTTTTTCGAAAGTTTAACCAATCTGCGTCGAGGTTACAAAACGTTGTTCAGTTGAAGAGAAATTGCCTTGGTGGTTAACGTAAGATTTTATTGGTTTACACAACACTGATATACAAATAGCAAAACCATGTTAGTACGTCTGGGCCAAACAATAATAACACAATTTGAAATAATAGAGAATGTCATAAGGCCAATAATAAAATATAGTTTGTTTCCCCTCCCACGACCGACCGTTGAAAATTACCCCTACCTAAATATTGTATTGAGGTTAGCAAAAACATTTTATTTTTTTCGACAAAATTGCTGGGTTAGAATATTCCAGTGGTACAATAGCTATTGGGTACAAAAAACTGGAATCAATGGTACCAGTCAGTTGAGTAGCCACATCATCAATAAATCTAGGAAGCAGGGATAAATAGATTTTAGCTACAAGTGTCAATTTTTACTTATTAACCTAATGAAGATAAATCTATTAAGATGTAAAATCTATACAGAACACATTTTAAGCTTGTGAAAACAAATTATGAAAAATAAATATCTGCCCTACCTACTGACCCTACCTTGGTGGGCTAGGGTCACGGGAGGGGAAAAAAACATATTTTTTAATGTCGGCCTAATTGATTGCACATTAATGTTGTTGTGTTATTATGGACCCCTCGCAGTATATTTGAGTATGATTATATCACATTCTTAAAAAAACTGCCTAGTGTTAAATAATCTGCATCTTATATTTACCTAAACTGTACCTAAACAGGGAAGACCTAGGGTACCTTACTCTAATGTAAAATACAGACCCAATTATGTAACACAGCAATTTTGATCACATATTTTACCATACCAGAATTTGGCATGTGTACTGGTTAGAATCCCAGGAACCAGTCATCCAGAATGATTAGTGTACTGTTAACTTGTAGCACATGTGATACTATTAAAGTTAGGTAAATAAACATTTAGACTATGCAATATTACACTGTATGAGATCAAGCTTCATTCTGAAGGAATAATTAAAGCCACATTTTTACGTCTGTTTTTGCCCTCTCTTATCTAGACTTGGTGAAGTTGTGTAGATATGTAGTTAGACAATTTATTGTTGTGTTCACTGTTAATTTCTTGCTAAAAAGTTCCTGTCATGGGCTAATTTTTTTTGAATGCAGAAATTTGATTGGTAGGTAAATGATAGGCAATGGAGACAGCATTCAAAGTTTGTTTTCATATTTGCCGTAGCCACTTTAATATCAATGCCTTTACTGTCTTTGTAACAATACATCAAAATTGTTTTTATTCCACTGCAATTAATTACCATTGCTTTCACAGTATAATAATTGAGTATTTATTTTACTATGCAATGCTGTCATTTTGTAGTATAAATGAATTTCAATGTGTTTGTGTTACTGAAGTCATTCAATTTCAACCCAGGTTCTATCATGGTTTTGGTGTTATGTTTTATTGATAGATATATGAGGGGTGTTCCAGAATTACTGAGACTTTGTCCTTAATATTTCTATTTATGGTCAGATTTTAATGAAATTAATGCACTGTTTTATTAACTATGAACGCTTGAATATATTACCTGGACCATTACAGTGCTTTTCAAAATAGGTGTAATATTCGCGTTTGTCTGTAAGATTGACAAAGAAAATGACTCGTTTGCATTTTGATAGAAAAATAAACCTAACAGCAGTCATATTTTTACACATGGGATAATTTCCTTACCTGAATTGACATGGATCAGACCTGAAAGTTCATACACCTGTTCGTGGTCAATATAACGGCACTTATACCAGGCAACAATATAAACTGGTATAAAGAGCTAACCCACCATTTTGTATTTTAAGAATCTTCTCTACATTATGACTAAGTGATCTGAATAGGATTTTGACAGGTTTACATTGACATTTCAAGAGCTCAATTCATCTGTATCATAATGGTAAAGCTTACTGTTAATATTGAAGATGCATCCAGTGACTTTTTTCGAAACTATGTTGGTTAGCACTTATGACCAGTATATAATTTTTTGGCATAGCTGTAATATTGATTTTGACCTACATTTTAGAATAATAATATATAGTATATTAAGCGAGTTGTTTAAATATGCAACAAATTACACAATTTTCTTGGTTCATATTTTGAGCTGAGAGGCACCAAACTGGGTGTCTTGAAAAGATAATTCACTTTCCCATAGCGTACCCCTGTGGCAAGATCAGAGTTCCCAAATAGGGTGATTCTTTAGACATCATTCTATATACGCCGCTCATCTTTTTTAAATATATTTCTTGTTTTATCTGACAATTATAATGTCTCCCTCAGAGAAAAATATTTCAACAAAATGCACATGTATGAAAGTACATACATGTATGTTTAAGATGTCCGTCTTTTCGACTGGAATTCTGATTAGTAATAGAATTTAAGTTAACTAAGTTTGTGTTGTATTTCGAAACAATGACGACTGTGACTGTTACTGTAACAAAAGATGTTATTTTTGACAAGATGTCCGTAGATACGTACTGTCTGTCTGTACCCGTCCATAAGCGATGTATGTTCTAATGTAGAGTTACAGACTTAAAGCATTGTAACATTGATATTGATATATTTATATGTTTTGCAGGTGACATATATTACAGACACAAATATTTCGGGAGCTATTACATGTAGTGTGATTGAAATACCATTTGAAATATTAATATTTATTAATTGTAAACTCAGATAATGGAATGTAAAATAATGTTAAAATGATAAAGTAAAAAAATACTACCAAAGAGCGTTCCATTTCCATTTCACCAATGATTTGTACCATTGCAACTCACTATGGAGTTGAAAGTGTTAACACCAAAAAGCATTCAGTGTTTGGTGTTCAACACCATAGTTGGGTTGACACCATATTGGGTTCATACAGTGCATCATGTACACACTCGTTTTGTACTTATACCAGCAATTACAATGTTCTTACTTTTATTTATCAAATAGTTTGTCTTCCTAGATTATCATATACATTTGTACACCAACAATTTATATGATGTGTTGTTTTGCGTTAGAATATTTTGTCGTTTTTATCGTTGTTTCTTAGCGAAACATCACGTCAGTGTCACATAATGTATATCGAGGGTTCAGTGCAAGACTATACTAACTCCTATATAAATACATAGGAGTTAGTATAGTCTTGCGCTGAACCCTCGATATGTAAGAACAACTTGACGTTACCGTCATAAGTACAGGCATAACAACAGTGCCCATTAATGATGTTACAAATTTTCTTGTATGTCATGGCTCTAATTCTCTATGTGAGTTTAAGGTGATCAAGCAATATAAATGAAATACAACATGTACTTATACATGTTTTATTTCAAAGTTTGTAAGGCACACTTCTGGTTGAAATGGCCAAAAATTAAAACAAAAAATGCTAAAAGTTAATAATACATGAAACAGCATTTTAAATCGACTTTAATTTGCTCTACATTTTTAGAGACATTACTTAGAGACAGCTTTTCTGACTTGGCCTGTGCACCCAAGACAGAAACTTGATACTCCTGAAATTGAAAAGTTTTATTCAATCTGAACACAAATTATAGTTGTAAATAAGTATAACAACAGGCATTGGTATGACGGTCTTAACTCTTAAATCTAATCTGAGGTTCGTGATTGTGACTTTGTATGACTTAGCAGTTATTATTTGGTGCACTTGTAGAACTTCTAAATTTTTACCCGAACTTGTGATTTTGAACTGTTAATACAAAGTATTATTCAATTTTAACGAAGTTACAACTTGCAGTGGGATTCACTTATGATAGATGAAAGAAACTGTTAACTTAGCAACAACACATGGTCTTCTCACTGATGGGCACAGCCCTGTGGTGGAACGGCTTCAGTCAAAGGTCATGGTCACAAACCAAGGTTGTGTGTTTGAGCCTTTGCTTTTGTTTGTAGTCTTGAAAATTTACAGATGAATTTTTTTCTTGAAATTCGGCCATTTAGTCGACACTAAGTTTTGGTGAAACAATTTTAGATACTTTTCATGTGATAGATGGATATGATTTGCATGTTTATATTTGGTGAATTAGGCAGGTGGTTAGGTGGAGAGGCAGGTGGGCATCAACATTCTTTGTGTCATGTGTATCTCGACAAGTTATTTAGTTAGCGTCGTCAAAGTTTGCAGGAATGTTTATCTGTATGTGAGGTTGTGCTCCTGGGGTATTGTTGTTGATGATTACAATCCTATTGCTTTAAAGAACCTGTTTTTTGTGTGGGGTATTTCCACCGTTCTTGTTTTTGCGAATACAACTCACAACACAATGAAAGTCTTCAAGAGGCAGGGGTGGGGTCCAACCGCCCCCCCCCCGACTGCAAATGTTTTTTTTACTTTTTCATTTTTTATTTCATTTCTTTACTCACAACAGTTGATATGGAAAAAACAAGATGAATGAGTATCAGTTTTAGCTTATAAAATTGACTAGTATTATGATGAAGAATGTCATGATGGGACATATGATGAGTCAACCATTAATCATATTTCAACAGTTAATGGTGTAGACCCAGGGGTCTGAGACTATTTTGTAATCAAGCATCCCATATAAATAATTTTTAATTCTTCAAATAACAAACTTTCTAGTCAATGTTTACTGTTGAAGATTGATTGCTTAATACTGTAATAGTTTGTGAGTGTTTTTATAATGTTGTCATAACAAAAAGTCACTGATTCACAAGATATACCAGCTTATGATAACTAATGGTAAAAACTTACTACAGATATAATATGGAAGTACTGAAGATAATGTGATAATTTGTATACAAACAAGTCACTAGATCTATACCAAGTAAATAAATACACAGTCCAGCTATCGACACCCCAAGGGCTTCAGTGCTCACAGTGCTTTGATATAAAACTGTTTCAGGTGTGTATTGAGTGATCAATTTCAGCATGTTTTTGTATTGGCCTGCTGAGTTGCTTTGTTCACTCATATTTGTTACTGACTCATTCATTGGTTGACAGAATTGGTTCGTCCTATCAGATTTGTTTAAATTTTGGTGGGAAAATTTTTTTTATTTAATTGCCAAATATTAAAAAAGTAGGGAGAATGTAGTGCCTATTGATGTTTGACCAGTCATAATTTTATTAATTACACCAGTCAACAGTTAAATTTTAAGCCGGAATTAAATCTTCTACTTAAGGCTATTTTAAATGTCAAAATGATCATTTATATGTAACAGGGTCATATTTCCACTGTATCACATTGCCTGCCAATGGGGAAAACGTTACAAAATGATAGCCTCAAATACCTTTACTGAACGCAGGGCTGTTAAATGTCTTACAAGTTTTCTAAAAAAAATTATGCTGTACGCTTTTATTCTTAAATACTTTGTTTAGAGTTTTGGAAGGTCCATCACTTATGTATTGTTGCCTTGAGTCGTGCATTGCTAGTTGATTATAGTTTATAATGAATGCACACAATATGTGCTGTGCATGGTGTTTGAAATTCCAAATGGCAGCATGTTTTATCTATGTTATCACCATATCATTACTCTATGCACCTGTTAATTAATATTGCAGTAATGCATAGTTCCTACAGCTACAATATTTACCTCCCTTGTTCTGAATTGTTGGCCATTTTGATAGACAAATTCTATATAGTTTATAGGGAATATAATGTAAACGATGATAAACTAATCCAATATATAAAAAATAACTTATTCATTATGCTCATGTGGGCATTTGGCTCAGTAAGTTGAATTAAACTTGTTTGTTACATGCAAATTCTGCTGGTATTTTCTCAATTATCACATATTTGGAAATTACTCCTATAAGGGCTTATCAGTTTAATGGCTGACAGTTAAGAACAAGGGAGGTAAATATTGTAGATGTAGGAACTATGTATACCAGTAACCACTACATGAGAGTGATAGCTGTGTGAGTGACCGTTGTGTACAGTTGGATCCTCAATTGGTAGGTTCTATGTGTAATTGTTATGTTTTTACTGGTTCATTCTTTCATTGTTATTTGTTCCTAATGTAAGTATGTGTAATTATGTATTTTCAGGAATGTATTTTTTTTTATGTATTCCTATCTTGCCGTACATCTTCGTGTATTTATAAACCCAATTCGATAAGGCTTTCATTATCAATTTATCCATTTATCCATTATATTGGGTATAGGGTGGGAAGCTTGTCTAAATCATGTGTTGTCATTTTAACTTGCTGTAAATAGGTTGTATACAACACCCCTATTATCAAAATTTAGGTAAACACAATCATGAAAGAAATAGCAAATTTGAGTTATACGTCTTGATAGCTTTATATCTACATCATCATATATGTTTATGAATATCGTCATCAGGATATTATACAATACATGTATGGTCATTGAATATCTGTGTTTGTTTCTATTTCCACTCACAATTAACTGAGCTAGTCATGCCACGGACTTCCTCATCCATTTGTGTTTAATAAAGTTCAGGGAAGGTCTCCCGATTGGCCTTCTTGGTCTTAATTAAATTCATTTAAAGATAAAACATTTTTTTAGAATTGATGTAAAATAATGGCGCTAAGGCAGTTAGATTTGATAGGGAGTTGTGACCCTTGCGTCCTGTGCAAATTGTATTTTTTGTGTTTCATGTGTTTAATATGTCTAATACTGTTTCTTTCTTATGAAGCCGCCGACCGCTTGCGATCCCGTTATCAGATTTTCTTATATATTAGTTAATTGATTTTGTGTTTTCATGTGATCATGTGTTATGTGTGTTGCATGTGTTTGATATATGTCAATCCTGTTTCTTTCTTCTGTAGCCGCCTTCATCTCGGTGATGGAGAACGTCATATCGGTACATGCGTATAGTCCGCTCGCAATCGTGTTATTGGATTTTCTTATATTAGTTCATTGATTTTGTGTTTCATGTGTTTCATGTGTTATGTGTGTTGCATGTGTTTGATATGTCTAATCCTGGTTCTTTCTTCTGTAGCCGCCTTCATCTCGGTGATGGAGAACGACTTATTGGTGAATGCGTATAGACTGCTCGCAATCGCGTTATCAGATTTTCTTATATATTAGTTAATTGATTTTGTGTTTGCATGTGTTTCATGCGTTATGTGTGTTCCATGTGTTTGATATGTCTAATCCTGTTTCTTTCTTTTGAAGCCACCTTCATCTCAGTGATGGAGAACGTTGTATCGGTACATGCGTATAGACCGCTCGCAATTGCGTTATTGGATTTTCTTATATTAGTTCATTGGTTTCGTGTTTCATGTGTTTCATGTGTTATGTATGTTGCATGTGTTTGATATGTCTAATCCTGGTGTTTGCATGTGATCATGTGTTATGTGTGTTGCATGTGATTGATATGTCTAATCCTGGTTCTTTCCTCGGTAGCCGCCTTCATCTCGGTGATGGAGAACGTCATATCGGTACATGCGTATAGTCCGCTCGCAATCGTGTTATTGGATTTTCTTATATTAGTTCATTGATTTTGTGTTTCATGTGTGTCATGTGTGTTGCATGTTTGATATGTCTAATCCTGTTTCTTTCTTCTGTAGCTGCCTTCATCTCGGTGATGGAGAACGTTGTATCGGTGAATGCGTATAGACCGCTCGCAATCGCTTTATTGTATTTTTTGATATTCGTTTAATGATTTTGTGTTTTTATGTGTTCCATGTGTTATGTGTGTTCCATGTGTTTGATATGTCTAATCCTGTTTCTTTCTTTTGTAGCTGCCTTCATATCAGTGATGGAGAACGTTGTATCATTGAATGCGTATAGACTGCTCGCAATCGCGCGACTTTTATATTAGGTGAAAATGCACAATCAATAAACTGTAAAACTTCAATGATGAGACCATCCTAATGGGACCCTTGAAAACAAGTCTTAATATTGAGGTGGTCTTAATATTGATGCTGAATAATGAGCGAAACGGTGAAAATGGACCTGAAAACTGTGTTCTTAATTTTGAGATGACCTTATTAATGAGGTGGTCTTTAAGTGAAGTTTTACTGTATTCTATATAAATGATTTTGAATGAATATGTTTGGAATGCTGTGGTTGCCCCTTGTTTCCCAATCAGTTTTCTGTAAAGTACACGAACACGTTTGTCTTTCAGGTATATTGTATGCAACATCGAATATTGCTGATCTGAAAATATTTTCACAAAAAGCTTGATGGTGAAGAGTGTGCTGACAATGATGGTGAAGAACATTGCAAAGATGTCGAGATGGAGTGGACTTTCGAGAGATAACCTTTGTTGAGTTGCCAACAGATACATGGTAGATCATATATTGTGACATCATATTTTATACCCTGGTAGCTAAATTATTGAACATCCAATTTTCAGTGTTGAAGAATATGTTTATTGTCTATTTTCATTGTTTAATTTATTGAGATGTTACAATTTTTAGCAAAACTAAAATCTAAATATTGTAGCTGATGAAACACTTGTCTGGTGACATTATTATGAGTTGTATATTGGCCTAGTCCTATGTTTGTCTATCTCAAATTTTTCCCTGGTATTGATTACCTATTTATGCATTTTACTTGATGAGCTGTTACTAATTAAATGTCATTTCAATAAAAATAATAAATGATTATTATAATTTCAGGACACTGAACAATAGACGAATTGTGGAGGTGATGATAGCTGAGCTTGCGTGTTGCAGAACCACAGCTTCTCTAAGTAGTTGTGAAGTGAATCTGTAAATTCTCCTTGAACGTTTGGTATAGATATATGTGTGTGTTTGGGATAATGTGTAGAAGTCTCATTCAGCCGATGTCTCAGAAACTTCAAGTCTTGTACAGCGAACATTAGATTAGACAAACTTACTCGAAAGTTACTAAAATCTGCCAAAAGTTGTGAAATTTGACATGAACTATTGGAGCATTATACAACTGCCAAACTGAAGAAACATTTCTAAACATTCTTGTGACATTAATGCATTGAGATCTATGTTGCAGCATTCTAAAAATGCAAACCAGCAGGAACATTTTTGTGACATTAACATGATCAGTTCTATTGAAGCATTTCTTATGACATCAACATGAGTATTTTGAACGAAGTGGATGCAGAGAAAAAATTTGAAACCATTCACACATTGTGGTGATAGAAATGATAAAACTCATTTGTGCTAGTTTTTGTTTTACATTGTGTTATAACTGTTCGCGTATATTTATCTTACCACAACATGCACATATTATGTATTGGTTTGTCCTGACTCCTAAAGTCATGAAGATTTAACATTATGTCCAAATTAAATGTATTTGCTGTCTCCCCTCCAACCTGCAGAAAATGTTGCCATCAAGTAAATTTTAGGCCTTCGAGAGAAAAATCTTGATCTAGATAAATTATTTTCAATTAATTACACCAGGTGCTGGATATATAGAAAATAAATGCTTTCCAATCCAACTTCATGCAGTAGGCTGGGGAGGCAGCAAACAATGACTTTCTTAAATGCAGCCTAGTGCGTATTTGCTACTTAATGTTTAGCCTATTGTTCTGTGACAGAGCATGTTTATACTATTATCCCACTGTATTCTAGGGCTGCATACCGGAACTAGATATTTATCAGATACCGCTATTTGAGGTCGAATCAGTGTGTCATATCGAACTTTTCCATATCAGACAAATATCAAAATGCAAAAAAAAAAGTACCATAAGTACATATAACTTAAATATTCTCCATTCGCTTTGTACCTGATTTTGTATTGAACTTTGGCCACAGTGCGAAGAGAACTAAAGATTCATGTGTGAGCAAAGACTGGTAATTTTAGATATGACTTCACTGTGAATGTTTGCACCAGAGAATTTTCATTAAGTGGTATTTTAATAATATATATGAAGATTTATACTTTATATTAATGCATAATGCGTTCACGGGGCAACGTTATGGCCATCAATTCGCAACCATTGATTGCACATTCGAATAGTCAAACACAAGTTTGGTTTATAGTTATTGATTAAGGCGTTTCCATTTGATATATTGTTATGCATAGTGATGTATCATGCATGTTATATTTGTAAAGGTAACTTTGTTTCAAAACATAGTAAACTGCCATCTGTAAACATCTGTTAGGTAGGACAACAAAATTTACTACATATTTTCAGTTTAACAAAATGAGGCGACTGTATGAGAAGTACATGTTCAAAATTTTATTCTGTCTGTAATTTGTACTGTTTGTTAATTGTTGTTGTCTGTACTATTGCAATGTTTTATGTCCAGTTTGTAATTGATTGTACAATACAACCTCTCCATAGCATCACACTTTGGGAGACGCACAGTTCGGCTGTTGAAGAGAGGTTGTTGCTTAAGAGAGGTTGCATTGTATACATGTTTTTTGAAATTATTCTTGTATATAAATTAAAACAAATTGTCAAAATCGTTTCAATGAAGGGAGATAGGGATGGCTGTGAGTGGAGATGGGGAGGCTACATAAAAGTAGATTTTCACTGAAATTATTACTAGAGGAAAAATTGATTTTGTTGTTGCAGAGAGGTTGTTGCTTAAGAGAGGTTGCATTGTATACATATGTTTTGAAATTGTTCTTGTATATAAATAAAAACAAATTATCAAAATCATTTCATTGAAGGGAGATAGGGATGGCTGTGAGTGGAGATGGGGAGGCCATTTGAAAATAATTTTAACATGATATTCATAGTACGTGTTGTTATATAGATAGATTCATGTCTATTCTGTTACTAGTTTGATTGTAAAATATATTTTGTGAATAACCACATGTTAACAGTGTATTTTGAAAATATACCTTTGTAATCTAAGACTGAGTTTGTGTTTTATATTTAGTAAATGTTAATACAGTTATATGAATGCAATCCAGTCAATGTGTACAAAAATAGCCATGCTGGTTTGACCACTGTGACTTATGTCATGTTTCAATGAAAAAAGGAGAACATCACTATTAATGAGGTAACAGTGTGATTCTGCACAAACATCAGAACACTGCTACAACATAAATGCTTGATTATATTATTCACGAAGACATGAAAAAACATTCCTACAATTGTAGTAACAAGCCCGAATATAACACAACAGTGACTGTATATTTACTCAGTATTTCCTTTATTAGATGACAGATGAAATAATGGATTTATCAACAGTTGAGTGCTACAATTTTGTAAATGCAGTACATCAACATTTTGGCTTATGCCTTGATAACAAATTTTACAACCAGAAACAGTGGAAGTGAAGTTCTGTAACGCAAGTTTTAAAAGTCGGAAAAATATACTGTTGTAGTTGTGCAATAATTTATAGGAAAACATATATAATCCAGTATTAATTTAGTCTCTTTACAAAGCAATTTACATCATTTTTGACAATATCAATGGGCATAGATGAAAAGTCATATACACTGATTTTCTGAACTGAAATTTACAGCAACAACAAGAAAATGCAGGAATCAACAAAGTTAACTAATCTTAGTATTTGACCGTGCTTACGTGTAGAGACAGGTTGCATTAGTTTGCCCCACAATTACTACACTGTTGCATTTCTTACAAGTAATAAGGTGTACAACATTTTTAGTTTGGCAGTTGGTATTGTCATATAAATCAAATCTGTCTCTTGCATTGTGACTGGTAATGTTGATTCACTAGGCCAAGGTTAAAAAATTGTTTGTTTGCAGTTACATGTTCAACAATGAAAAAATGTTTTCCAGCCTTTTAGCCATTACAGTACTTAACAAAATAAAAACAAAAAAGCCCTACCTACCTGTCTATTCACTTAAAATTCTGGGCCGCGTTAACTACAACTACAAACAGACAATTTTTTAAGGACAGCCTTATTAATAATAGGACAATGTGAACAAAAATTTCTGTTACAGCTGTATAGATGGTCCTCTGAATATTTGTGTTTTTCTCTTCCTCTGTGATCTTCTTGCCCTACGTCCAATCTCACCATTCAATTAAGCTGAATGTAGGACCAAAAAGTATCGTATATTTCCTTTACGGTTTTGTAAGGTCATTACCGGTTTTTATGAGATTTTATTGTTCCGATCATTTTAGACGCTTGTTTTCTGTTGATAGGTGTCGAAGATCGAGAGGTATTTCTTTAGTTTATTTTACGATGTATTCTACGTTATTTAACATGTATTGTGATTTTTATCAATTGTTTATTGTTTCCTTAACGTGTTTACATCGTTTTCTTGGTGTCTAGACTTTTCTATTTGATAAAAGTTATGTTGTAAGTCGATTGGTTTGACCTGGTACATACTAAGTTCATATACGGTCCCTGGTTTGACCGTACTAATTTGGTTGGGGTTTATCCTTTCATTTCCAAGATGGCGGACTTATTCATTTTTTTACTTCCGGGTTTAGTTATTGTTTGTTTTATTTTCTCTTTTTAGGTATTAGAGGCTAAAGTTATTAAACTATGATGCGTTTAGTGTTTAGAATAGATTGCTTTTAGAAGAGGATGCTGGTCGTGGAAGCCCCTACTCACAACTTGATTAATTGTATTATCATTTATCTGACTGGTTGGTCTTATTTTTCTGTTTTATTTTATAATTTTGTTTATCATTTTGACATGTGAATTGAGTGTGGGCTTTAATAAAGCCTGATGATACCGAAATTATATCATAAAGGATCCTATTTTTTCCAAAGCGTTTCGTTCAATATATATCTGTCCAAAGAGTTTTGGTCCATCGTACATTAGCACCTCCAAAAGATGACGTATGCTAGCCCCACCTTAATTCCAAGTAGGAATGCAGTCAATCGTACATGTTCAGCTTTTTCGTTGACTAGAAAATTTATTAGAGAGTGTTCGAAGTTTGAAAATGGCAGATGTAGAAGTCAGGTTCCGGAAAACGTCCAAATGGCTTTTATGCTGTACCAACAGTAATCCGAGACTTCTCTGACCCTATAGCCTTTTTTTTTTTTTTTGCGGCTTAGGGTCAGAGGAACTCCTATAGTAAAAACCCGGGGATTACTGAAAACCACACAGTCGTGTACAGTCGTGTACTTTCAACGGTGTATGTGGCATTTGGTCTCATTTTAACGGAAAGTTAGCCGAACAAATCGGTAAATTGATATTTAATTTACCAATCTGCAATGATAAAACTGCCCCTTTATCTACTGTAGTTTGATAAAAAAACATTTATGTTATGCAATACCGAAATCGTTACGAAATCAGCCATATTTTTCATTTGCATAATAACGCGGTACTCTCGCGAGGAAAAGTGACGTCATACAAGCGGTGAAGGCATTAAAATTCCTCTCGTTTTCGATCACGTGACAGCCAGGTGCTTTGACCCAAATACATATTTACATGAAGAAAATTATTTTTTTAGCTTACTCTGAAAAGGATTGACCGTTACAACGTATTCAAGGTTTTCAAAACAAATGTTACGGTTCAGATAGGTTAATTAATATATTGATAATAGATGTATATGCTTGAAATGTTAATCCAATGAATGTTTACATAGATATATTGATTTAAAGTTCCTCAATGAATGTTTACATAGATATATTGATTTAAAGTTCCTCTCCCGCATGGGAGAGGAAATCCCCAGGTTTTAACTATAGGAGTTCCTCTGACCCTAACCAGCAACATGAAATATCAAAAATCGTAAAAGGGGCTGGTTTAGGGACAGAGAAGGCTCGGATTATACCAACAGTCGAGCTATATTTTCAGGATGAGTTTACAATTAGTCTTTTGGGCTTATTTCACTATGTTTTTGATGATGGTTGAGTTTGTTGTTACATGAGTTAGTTAACTGTTTCTCCCAAGTTCAAATGGCATGTTTTTTGTGGTCATTATGATGTGAATGGCTTACTGTAAAGCTCATTGGGTAAGTCATCATGATTGTAGTGATTACACTGAACCTATATATATGAGGCCTTTGAGCATTGGATATGTTTTTTGATTCGTTTCAGACTCCAGCAGAGGTGGATATCACATGAAACCAAAAAAGAAGCCATCTTAGATCTGTATTGAAATTAATTATGTCTCCCTCTCACCGAGGGAGACATATTGTTTTTGCCTTCGGCATCTGTCCGTCCATCCGTCCACTGTTAGCTTGTCCGTGCTTTATCTCCAATACAGCTGGTTGGAGTTCAGCCAAACTTCATAGGATTGATCTACATCAAGTGTAGTTGTGCATCTTCGTTTTTTGTTCCACTCACATAATATTTCACTGAGTTATGGCCCTTTGATGTTTTTATAAGTATGGAGTTTGTCCGCGCTTCATCTCCAATACTGCTGGTTAAATTTCAGCCACACTTCACAGGATTGATCAACATCAAGTGTAGTTGTGCGTCCTTGTTGTTTTGTTCCGCTCCCATTATTTTTCACTGAGTTATGGCCCTTTCAAGTTTTTATACCTCTGAAGTTTGTCAGCGCTTCATTTCCAGTACTGCTGGTTGGATTTTTTAGCCAAACTTCACAGGATTGATCAACATTAAGTGTAGTTGTGCATACTTGTCGTTTTGTTCCGGTCAAATTATTTTTCACTGAGTTACGGCCCTTTGATGTTTTTATACATACAGTAAAACTTCGAAACCTCGAACTGCCGTCAGACCGAGCAATAAGTTTGAGCCATCTACCTGTTCCAGGCATCTATCGTGTACGTGTATATGTATGAACTGAATTTCACCGGTGCAAGTGTACTAAGCATACTGAACGCATGGCATTTGTGTGTTGTTAGTGTTTTCATACTGATTGCACATCGATCAATAGTCATGTGCAGCATTATTCATAATAATTAAAACAGAAATGAAAGAAAAGTAAAACATATTTAAATAAATGAACCGTTTATTCTTACACACAATGAATAATATACAGACACGATAGTAAACAATTACGGTGTTCTATTTTTAGACAAACCGTACTAACACAGTTGTCATTCATGGCAGACATACAATATTAGCATAATTAACAAACAAACTCTCACATTCGAAGGTTTAATGTTTCGTAAGATGCACATCATTTATGCCTCAGTCACATTTGCCGCGGTGGCCGTAGGGTCTAAAATATCTACGGCGAATAGTAATTATAGTCACATACTGTAGCAGTCACAAATGATAGGGTAGCCGCACAGCGTATTTTGACTTTCTTGAGACAGAAAACCTGCGGCTGCCGTACAGCCTTTGAAGTGCTGACGCACAGTCACCTTAGAACATCCCTACGGCGGCAGTAGGTTTTTGACAAATACCAAGGCAGACACATGGCGCACACAAGGCGGCAGGGGATCATACGGCGACCGTGTGGTCAGATTGACGCTACCGCTGGAGTATATCAGGAGGGTTTCATAAGATATTTTACGGCGAACGTAGAAATGAAAAACGTTATAACTCTGCGCTTTAATCCTACGGCGACCCCTACGGCCTGAAAAGATTGGGATACGCCGTAGAGTGACCCTGAGGCCACTGCAGATCTTCTGTTGCCGCAGGTATCTCTCGATTTCGGGGGTCTACGGCCGCCGTATCCTAGCCTTAGAGCAAATGTGACTGAGGCATTAAGCACACTTGAATTAAGCACTATCAAACATATAATTTTAATAGATCCATTAAGTGATTTGTTTGTCAAAAAAGTACATGTATACTGTATTGTATCAAGTAATTATCACTACGTGCGAGTAACACGTGTCAACAATCTTACCTGTCAGCAAACAATTGAATATCACTGTCCATGAAAGGTGTGAATTATTGTATTGTTCGACCTATCTATGGTGAACAATGAATGAAATGGTATCTAGGGACCGCAACCCTGTTCGAGTGTTCGATCTTTCTGCATTCTAGTGATCTACTGTTCGATAATATGAAATAAGAAGGGGTTTCGCCGGGACCTAAGAACCTGTTCGAGGTATCTACTGTGTTCGAGCCAAAACTGTTTGAGGTTTCAAAGTTGTACTGTATGGAGTTTTTCCGCGCTTCATCTTCAATACTGCTGGTTGGATTTCAGCCACATTTCACATGATTTATCTGCATCAAGTGTAGTTGTGCATCCTCCTCGTGGTTTTGTTCCGTTCAGATAACTTTTCACTGAGTTATAGCCCATTGATGTTTAATACATGTACAGTGCATGGTGAAGTTTGTCCGCGCTTCATCTCAAATGCGGCTGTTTGCATTTCAACCAAACTTCACAGGATTAATACGCATCAAGTGTAGTTGTGCGTCCTTGTCGTTTCGTTACGCTCAGATAATTTTACACTGAGTTATGGCCCTTTGATGTTTTTTTAAACATATACAGTGCATGGTGAATTGATCAAACACTATCTTTCTTGTTTGCTTGATATTTTATTCTAACATATTGTAACAGTATTACAATTACTGACAAACTGCCATCTGGGAGACATACGTTTTTATTAAAAAACAACCCATCTATTTGTTATTATGCTGTGTCTTAAAATGCATCGGAAGTATGGAATATTCAATAAGTATGTCATACTTATTGAATATTCCATAACGAAGGCCTATTAAATGTGTGCATTTTCATAATGAAAATGCACACATTTAATAGGCCTTCGTTAAGTTAACCAACTGGTTCTGAAGCATGGAACCATTATTACTGTCTTTCAGCTTCATCATTTAGAGTGTAAACAAAATTGTTAATGGTAAGGTGGTGACAACAGTGAAGGTAATAATTTAAGTTTTTTGTAAATTATAGGGTTAAGAGAATTTATTGAAGAATTCCATCTTTATACTATCAATAAGTTATTTTAAACTTGCCTTAAATACATTTACTGCAACCATGTACTGATATATAATATCGAAATAATGGATTCTGACTACAGTACTGGTTGATAATTAACTTTTCTAACACTAGACAGTGCCATTTGTAGCTGAACTACTCAAGACTGGACAGCTCTTGTTAGTTCTTTCTTAAAAATATTCTATTTTGCAATAGTTACATGATATAGCTTACATTGTTGATGGTTAATGTTTTTTACATCCGGGTTTCTTCTTCTTCATGGTGTATATTGTACATATCCCACTCTGGGGCATCGTGTAGATAAAAAGAAACGATAAAAACAGTATGTCTCTTCAGTTTTAGTAGCACACAGCAACACCCCTCTTGAAGGCTTCCAGACTGTCAAGTGTGGCTAATTGCTAAGGCAGCTTAGGTTTGGTTATTGTTTGTTTTATTTTCTCTTTTTAGGTATTAGAGGCTTAACTATGATGTGTTTAGCGTTTAGAATAGATTGCTTTAGAAGAGGATGCTGGTCGTGGTAGCCCCTACTCACAACTTGATTATTTGGATTATCTGACTGGTTGGTCTTATTCTTCTGTTTATATTATTAATTTTGCTTATCATTTTGACATGTGACATGAGTGCGGGCTTTAATAAAGCCTGATGATCACCAAAGTGATATCATAAGGAACACTCTGTTCATGTTTTATTTACTGTTCAATTTATGAGTGTGGGCTATACTAAAGCCTGATGATCACCGAAGTAATATCAAAAGGAACACTCTGTTCATGTTTTATTTACTGTTATATATATGAGTGTGGACTTTACTAAAGCCTGATGATCACCGAAGTAATATCAAAAGGAACACTCTGTTCATGTTTTATTTACTGTTCAATTTATGAGTGTGGGCTTTACTAAAGCCTGATGATCACCGAAGTAATATCAAAAGGAACACTCTGTTCATGTTTTATTTACTGTTATATATATGAGTGTGGGCTTTACTAAAGCCTGATGATCACCGAAGTAATATCAAAAGGAACACTCTGTTCATGTTTTATTTTATGTTATATATATGAGTGTGGGCTTTATTAAAGCCTGATGATCACCGAAGTAATATCAAAAGGAACACTCTGTTCATGTTTTATTTACTGTTATATTTATGAGTGTGGACTTTACTAAAGCCTGATGATCACCGAAGTAATATCAAAAGGAACACTCTGTTCATATTTTATGTTATATATATGAGTGTGGGCTTTACTAAAGCCTGATGATCACCGAAGTAATATCAAAAGGAACACTCAGTTCATGTTTTATTTTATGTTATATTTATGAGTGTGGGCTATACTGAGGCCGTTTGGTCCCTGGTGGCCCAACACCAAATATGGTAATGGAACAGAAGTTGCTGAAATGTTTTGAATGAAGCGCAAGTGATTGTGGAATAATCTCCATTCATGAATGTGTGTGCATTCACATTTTGGCATTATAAATTTAACTTGCTTGCAAATATGTAGGCCTGTCCTTTCATTATTTTTGTCCTGTTTTGTGGTTTCCCAAGTCTAAATATAGACCAAATTAGTATGCAAATGAACCTAGGTCTAGTAGGTGACTCGCGAAATGTTTGTAGAAAATGATTGCGTGTACTGGATTTGACGTCATTTATATTTTATTATTGTCTCTGCCAGATGAAATATTTATGGACGTCGTTTATATTTTATTATTGTCTCTGCCAGATGAAATATTTACTAATGAGAATGTAAAATGTGCTGTTGTAACAATTTATTGTGTAATTAGTTGGTAATTTAGACGATAAGATCTAGTCCACACGTGAAGTTAACAAAATGGCGGAATGACATTCGTGACCTCGAAGCGTGTTTACATCTGTCACATGAACTGTTGAATGGCATTTTAAAATTGGGTTAACCCAGGTCAGTCTGAAAACAATCTCTAGTCAGGTTTCATCTGCAAACACAGCCAGTACTATCCCTTACGGGGTAATAAGCCATTTAAGTTGGTTCCAGATTTTGTTGATGCACTAGAGGTTGTAGTGAGCTTTCAAAGTTTCATATTTTTCTTGGACAACACATGTAGATCTACTTCAAGTGATATCTTTAACTATTTGTTTGTTCTTTTGTTAGGTCAAACATCATATGCAGCACAGATATCCACATACATTACTGTCTTGACTATGCGCAGCAGGTGGTTTACCCTCATTATGCACAACAGGCTGGGCCCCTCTTTTCAAGGGGCCAAGGAAGTGCCAGTGCTATGGAGTTTGCAATGAGGCATCAGGTATATTGCTAAATTAAAATACAGTATATTTATGTTTCATTAAGTAAGTGCATGTATAGTATAGTATTTAATGTACATGATGATAGAGTAGGCTAATGTCCAGTCTGACTTAGAACAAAAAGTAATCTGAACATCTTGCTTGGGACATTTGTCACAAGAGTGACAGTGCAATAAATAACTTCAAATGTTATACAGTGTATACTATTATTCCCCTAAAACGTTTTTAATTAAATGATTTTGAAATGGTGCTCTGTTTCAGAGTTTGGTTCTATCTCTTACTATGATGGCAGTTGAAAGCCTGATTTTTGTAATTGGTTATAATTACTTTTACATTCTTATTTTACATTAAACAAGTAAATATATTTTCCAGGGATTCACATTTTCTACCTGGTGGATGAACAGTATGCAAGTGTAGGAAAAGGAGCAAATAGAGTGATATCTATGGTGCATCACCAATTTGAACACCGTGGGTATGGTGAGAAGCAATTAATATTACATATAGACAACTGCAGTAGGCAAACAAAAACAAGACAGTTACAGGGTAAACCTCATTTCTTCAGTCCTAATAAACCTGCAAACACTTTATTGTTTCTGTTTCACATTGACTTTATTGTTTTATATTTCAATATAAAAATATTTGTTAGGTAAAATAATATAGATATCAGATCCCATGGAGAGTGATGGCATATAATGTTAACCCTCGAAATGTTAATGTCAACCTCCTTACGTCTCAGTTAACATTAACTTTCTCGGCTTTCACCCTCCATAATATCTGATATTTATATAATAATTCTGTAATAACTGGTAATCCCTATAGATTGATTTTAGAATATACTTCAGATTTACATTTACTTCATGAAATAATATTCAGTTAATTAATGTTTGCTAAACAATAACCTCAGTACATTGTACTAGGCTTTTGAAGTTTATTTTTTAATTTACGATGTGTAGATATACATCTGTGTAATTCTCATACAGAAAATACTTTTCTTTAAAATGGGTTTACTTTTTTCAGAATGATGTCAACAAGACCAGGACTGGTGTATGTTCCCAAGAATACACAAGAAAGATATAAGAATCCTCAAAAAGAATGTTGAAATATCTGGTCTCCCTGATAGACTACCAATATCTGGAATATTGATATCATGTATACTAGTAAACTATAGTAATAGGCATAGCAACTGTTTTTATACTTTGATGTCTCCAGCTTCATTTACATCATTCATTAATATCTTACTCTACATCTTTGTGCTGCATTAGTTATAGTTTGTATAGTTATCTGAACAAATAAATGTAATGTTGTATAGACATTTTATCATTAGTAATATAAATGAGAATTACAAATTATTTAGACTTTCTGTTATTGGAAATAAATACTATTCAGAATTTACTGCAATTTGACGGTTAGTTTATGTGTCACTTTTTTGTGTGTTCAAAGAACAGTGATTATTAAGGCCTATAAATGATATGGAGCTGAATTTTTTAGTTGTCTGGAATTGACAAGTGTTGAACTTTTCCTGGTAGCTGTGTAGTGTATGCATTTGATGTGATTTTACAATACAAATTAATCTTGAGTCTATTAAATTTTTACTATCACTTTTTAATAGAACATTTGTAAATGTATACTACATCTGGCAAAACACTAAGTTTATCTATTGAATATTGTGAAAAATTATCAATATTTACACTGTTTTAGGTAATGGTTGTCATATCAACCGTATTAACTTTTTATGTTGCACTTCTGTACCTAAGTTTCACTGACTATTGAAGTCTTGCTTAAAATGCTTACTTTGTTTATGTTATCACATATATCTAAGTTCAAGTTATGTAACTTGTAGAAGATCTAGTTAACATTTGATGAAACTTGATTCTCTGAGATGTGTCTATTATGATTACTTTTGAAAATGTATACACTTTAATGCTAGGAAGTACTATGTAATTAACCAAAGGGGATTATAGTTGCATTTTATTGTATTTGCATTAAATTTGTTGTGTAAAACAATGATGTTTTTGTTTTTTAGACTTTGGTTACCATAGCAACCATATTTGTCTAAATTTAATTTCCTAATTATGCAAAAATATTGGAAATCCATCACCGGATTTTCATTGTTGTCTTTGGATTAGGATGAGATATCTGGATTGAAGGATTTGTTTGATACTTTAGCATAACCTCTAGCAACTAATTTTGCGGAAATTCAGAGCTATTTCGACACAAGTCGTTTCTCTTTACTGAAAGATTGTACACTTCTAAGCAGATAAATAAATAGATATTAATACATTCATTTTCATTCAAACCATTGGAAATATTGTTTCTTATTAGTATCTTGACATAGATATTATGGCAATCCTTGTGAGAATGATATTGTGGGCACTATTATGGAACTTTTATATTATCGGTTGCTATGGTAACCATTTTTTTGTATTAAGATCACAGAAACATTTAACGTATGTAAATAATAAAATAAATAACAAATAACATCATGAAAACTGTTGTGTTATGGAATTATTTTACTAAATTATCTGTCAATAAATGGCAATAAAAACTGAAATATTCTGCATTTTGTTGTTATGGTCATGTTTCTAAAATCCATAAATTTTCCATTAGAAATGGTCTATTCCAAAAATTTACCCTTTCATAGTGGAGACTGTTCACACAGTGCTAATTTGTCTCAAACTTGATCAACAGTCCAATACATTTCATACAAGTCACGAATACTTAAATGTATATGAATAGAAACATGCATAAGTACATGACTGGCCACACATCATATAAATAGTTTCGTTTGCGAAAACTGTACATACATGTGCTCACTATATAAAAATTTTGACATTTCAC
This sequence comes from Mactromeris polynyma, assembly GCA_032209605.1. NCBI lineage: Eukaryota > Metazoa > Mollusca > Bivalvia > Venerida > Mactridae > Mactromeris > Mactromeris polynyma. The sequence goes on along the minus strand of JASFXZ010000108.1, from coordinate 97,299 downwards.
CAAGAAATATTTTAGGAACTATTTCATATGGCACTCATTGTCCCAAGACCAATCATATGGTGGCATATTACTGCCACCAGTTAGCATGATAGCGTTCGCGAATTAATTCGTGTTAACCACTTAATTATTACGATAATTATCTAGCTATCTAGTTAATATTCGTGATAAATTTTCGGTAAGATAAATATCATAAAACTAGAAACAGGCTTGAAAGTGCCCAGAACTGCCACCTCTTACCTTTTTATGATGTATTACACAAGATTTAAGTGGTAACACGAATCTTATCTAGTTGACCACTTATTATGTTACTTAGTAACTCAAATTCGCGAATTTCACTTAAGATTCGTGTTACCACTTATTTATAAAATACTATTAAAAATCGTGATTTACAGTCTCACTTATTTTCCCCAAATCTCACTTAAAAAAATCCTGCTGAGAAAAATCTCACTTATTGACCGTCTGAAAATATGGCATGTATGATTTAAGTATATTTCCTTATTTAAATCGCATCTTTTTTCATCGATTGATTATTTATTTGACAAATAATGGGAATATCGAGGTGACGAATGCGGCATAAATATTGGACTTACGACACATGAATTTGTTCATTTATTCTCTTCTTCTGGAATTGTTAATGTAACATTATTCGTACACAATTGTCTTTAAGAAAACATTGAAGATGTTAAAGAATTCCAATTATGGCCATACTTCTTGAATTTGCTTATATTTGCCAAAACTATCAGTATTGGAGGCTCATTTTTCTGGATAAGGCGATTCGGATGCGATGTAATCAAACTAATTTACGGTCATATTTAGTGAAGAGAAGAAAAAAGGAGTTCAGTATAATATGAATAATTATAATAAAATTGAATACTGGCTCATAGCTAGATAATTCGCTTAGAATGAAATAAAGTAAAGTAGCGCCTAACACATTAAAGTCTTAACGAAATCGAAATGAAAGACAAAAATGTGACTTATACTCACTAAATAAGTGAACTCGTAAGAGTTAAATATATTTAAGGCGCATTATTTCTGTAAAGCCGAATAAGTAAATACTGACAGATCAACAAAGCTAAGACGATTTAAGTGAAATGTGATAATACGAGGGTCATGCAAAACGTTCTGTCATTGGGTTCGGTTTTCCTAAGTGCTACGTTTTATCAAAATAATTTTATTACAAACCTTCAAAGTATTCCCCCTTTACCGAAACACATTTTTGTAACCTTTTTACCCAATCGCGAAAAGCAGATAAATAGTCTTCTTTTGGTATCTGTTGGAGACACTGATAAATGGCGCTGCCAAGAGAACTTCTGGACTTATATTTCTTTCCAGAAAGCATTTTCTTAAGCCTTGGAAATAGAAAAAAGCCACAGGGACTCAGGTAAGGTGAATAAGGCGGATGGTTTACAACTTCCACCTGTTCAGAAGCCAAAACAGACTTAACAACCTCGCACTTGTGAGAGGAGGCGTTGTCGTGTATAAGATGAACTCCTAATTATAATAGTTTCAAGTGAGAGATTATGATTATTGTAGCATTCTATTCTATAATGATGATGCTTATAAACAAAGAATAAAACACAGTCATTGCCGTTTTTAAGGCTTGATCAAAACCAAAAATGACAAAAAAGTTACGCCCCAAGCACAAATCCTGGATCCGCCTCTGATGTCCATTACAGGAAAAACGACCATGTTGTTGAAATTAGGCTGGGCATTATCTGAAACAGGGAGTGAAGACATTGCACGGTGCTGTACATATGTGTTACTTTTAGTTTTTACTTGATTGTCATAAATTTTTCATTCGGAATAAGTTTGGAGTGTTATATTCTATCGATACAAAGTGCACAGCTGACTGTATATATTAAGTCTACTGTAATTGTACAACCCAGTTACCTATTGGACTGAGCTTGAAGTGACCACTGTAAACAGGTTGACATCGATACGTGCTGTTAATTATGCGATCGTTCCTTCAGGTAACCCTTTCTGACAGGGCCACGTTATAGAAAACAGGTGCCCATTAAGGTAAATTAGACGGTATGATGAATTATGCTTACATTTAACCAGATGACGAGGGATGATGCCAGGCATACATAGAATGAGGCAGAGATATGTTCCAAAGGGTATACAGAGCTGAACCTTGCACATCTAGCTAAAGAAAAAATACCTGCAAATATACCATGAATATGATTAATTAAGTACATTGTATACCCTAAGAGTTTCAGATAATGCCACAGGAACCAGTGAAAAGGCTCAAAAGTCAGCAATGTGCACAAGTATATTGTAGGATAAGTTAACTCGTGACGACCTCCTGTGGGTAATGTCAATGGTTGTATACAAGTGTTGTTTCATATCAATGTTTCTAAACCCACAGTAGAAAAAACTGTTTCTAAACCCACAGTAGAAAAAAATGTTTCTAAACCCACAGTAGAACATTTTTTTCTACTGTGGGTTTAGAAAGTAGAAAAAATTGTTTCTAAACCCACAGTAGAACATTTTTTTCTACTGTGGGTTTAGAAAGTAGAAAAAATTTGTTTCTAAACCCACAGTAGAACATTTTTTTCTACTGTGGGTTTAGAAAGTAGAAAAAATTTGTTTCTAAACCCACAGTAGAAAAAAATGTTTCTAAACCCACAGTAGAACATTTTTTTCTACTGTGGGTTTAGAAAGTAGAAAAAATTTGTTTCTAAACCCACAGTAGAACATTTTTTTCTACTGTGGGTTTAGAAAGTAGAAAAAATTTGTTTCTAAACCCACAGTAGAAAAAATGTTTCTAAACCCACAGTAGAAAAAAATGTTCTACTGTGGGTTTAGAAACATTTGTTTCTACTGTGGATCTCCTATAGAGTCAATGCAATCTAAATTGGAGTATATATCATTTTTAAAACTATTTTCATCAAACTTTTTGAACGATCTATAGGTGATTGTAGTGTGCTCATTTGCAAGGTTTTATAACTGTGTTGTATCCTTCTATTAAAGCATACTGGGTAATGATCACTTATGCTTACATATTGAACGTTTATTTCGAGTATATGGTATGTTGTTCCATAGATAAAGTACTTATCCGCCACCCTTTTTATTATTGTTCGGTCTTGTCTAGAGAGATGGTAGCCGTCTATTAATATTTCGTTATCAGAGACTTTGTTAGTCAAAAACGTTTCACAAAATCCAAATATATCTAAAGATGGATTCTCGCAAAATATCATTTTTATTTCATCCATTCATATTCATACAGAACATTTTTCCATTCTAAACGTGTCTGTAATAACATAATATACAGAACATCATGAGTATTGTACAGAAAATCATGAGTATTGAGTTTTGAACATAAAGCTCTGCTCACGTGATCCTAATATGTACGGTATTGATTTGACGGTCTTCTTCTGAGAGTGTAACAGTCCATACTTTCATGATTCCTGCGTCCACAGTTCACACATGGAGGCGTGAATTTCATGTACGCATCATATGGATTACCACGGGAAGGGACGCTGTCGGCGGCCACGTTGTTGTACGGTGATCGCTCGCCATAACGGTAACCGGAAGTACCACCATTTAAGCGGAGAGTAGATCTCTTTCGTAAAATTGGCAACGTCTTGTCAATTATTTTTAGAAGCGTGCTAGTACCGGCCGGATTCAGATGTACGCCGTCAGCATGATAAAGATGACGTATTGCTGAGCCATTTCTGTAGGTAAACCCACTGTGACAGTCTATCAATGTTGAGGATGTCTCGCAGCATAGTTGTTTTAACATGTCATTTATAGCAGTAACATTGACATCCCGTCTAGGACACACTGAACAGAAGTATAAATTTATCTATGGGTAATTATGCTTCACTACTGTAACTGTTGATACGAGTTCCTTATGCACCGACGCTACCGAACATCCTCCTGCTGCATCATTCCCAGAGATATATATAACGATGTTCTCAAACTGTCTCAGATCCAAAGATCTAAGGCGTACACACACATCCCAAGCTTTTTTCCGATAAGACTGTTATTTCTGCATTATGTAGTCCAAGTTTTTGCACATCTCGTAGAATGGAGTCACCGATGAGAAGCGTTTGCCTGCCTGAATCATTATTCCTGACTTTGATAGGTGTTGACTGTGCTCTAGCGACAGGTATCATATCCTCTAGGTGCGGTTTTCTGTTAAGCTGTCGTTCCTCCAGGTCCGTATAGTTACGCCGATCCTCATCATCTGAGCGATGCTTGGTATCAAGTTGACATGCTTTTGTATCGTGTATTTCCTTGGCACCATGACGCGGTTCCTGATTTCCTCTGCACACAGTATCATCATAGCAGTGCATTTCCAATTCCTTCGGTCGTGCTCGAGCATTTCTGTAGTATTTTTCCGCTTCATATCATTGTTCACCTGCGTCATCATAACATTCATCTGAATAACTCCGGTGCTTATCGACATCATTTCGAGGCACTTTTACGGTTTTCAGTACGTCCGATACTGACTGAATGCGCCTTTGAAGACTTTCTGATGGATCAGTTTGCATTTGATGTCTTTTGTTTCATCTTCAATTTGGTCAAGTTGGGAATGAGTAGTTTTGGTATTGACTGCATTTTGTGATTTTACAGATTGTAACTGGTCCTGCATTTGAGCAAAACGTTGATTACTAAGTTCTATGTGATTTTTCAGCATTTCACTCAATTGATAAACGCATGACTCGGTATTTAAAACAGTTTTTTGAATGCCGTCCAGGTATGTCTTACTTATCAATACATCATCCGATATGAGATTGTCAGAGAGAACGGAGAAATTTGATGGACTGCTTGGTTGTGATTCATTTGAAATAGGTACTCTGTATTTCATTACGTAGTACTTGACACAGTCATTTACATCCTGTAGGTTGTGTTATGTTGCATGAGGCAAGATTCAATTATTGAAAGGATGTTTGGGAAATCTGTTCTTATAAACTGCTGCTGATGTTTCCCATTTACGAGAACAGCGGGTATGATATAGGTTTATAGTATACAGTTTGCATTGCTTCTGGACACTTGATATCTAGTTTCTACTAGGCTGCCCTGATTGTCTGTAACAGGTATCTGAGAAAGTTCGAAGCTAAAACACATCATAATAACTCTGCTGATATATGTATACAGTGTTAGCTATATTGGACTTCGACATTTTAATGATGAACACATCATTATAGAGTTAATAAACTGTTTTGTTGACAATGTGAGCTATTGTGACAGTATGATGTCCATCGTGCGTAGTCTGTCGTGCAACGCAAACTTCTCAGGTTTGCGACTTAGGCCCAACTTGTCCTTAAAATTGTCATGAATCACGGTTACCAGTGTTATTACCGATCCTTAAAAAATGGATTTTGGTATTAAAGTTTTCCACTTAACATTTTCTTTGTATCTTTGATTTCATCATTTTATACACGTACACTAAAACATGAGAGACTGGGCAATTTGTATTTAATGTTGCAGATTGAAACTGGGTTGGCAAGCCCTAACCTCAACATTGAAAACGTTTGGCAGTGCAGTCCCAGTGCAGTGCAGTGCAGTAATGTATTTAGTATAGTACCTATATTATACCTGTACTGTACTGAACAACCAACCAACAAACCAGGACAGGACAGTACAGTACAGTACAGTACTGTCCCGTACTGTGCCGTACAGAAAATCTACATTGGTCTCTATTATTGCAGAATAAAAATGGTATAAAACTTCATGGTAGGGGGTAAACCTTCATCTCCTGGTCTGTTCAAAAACGCTGCATGATCTATTTTTTTCAAATCATTTGACATACAAAGATGTCTTCCTGGTAAATAATATATTCATTTAATTACAATAATTAGTTAGATCTTTCATAATCTTTCGAAAGATAAGAGCATTTTTGTGAGTTATATCAGAGATACCTTAAACTTGTTTTCGAATGGGATTAGGCCATACATTTTCGTAATTACATTGCATTACATTAATTATTGAATCAAATGTAAGTGAAAAACATCCTTGTTTAATGTACTACACTGATCAAATCAGTAGAAAACAAATTTTGTTTCTTCTTATTCCTTATTTGTTATTTGTTATTTTTTATTTGTTATTTGTTATTTATTATTTCTATTACTTACATTTAAATGCGGGAATTATCAGCAGCATGGGGGACAGCTCAAGTGAAAGTGAATCGGTGTTTAGTTTAAATATTCATTAGTTGTTAATCTGAGTTCTGCAATTGGAAAGATATAGTTTCGCGTCCGTCTGTCTTAAAACTATTTAACGTAATAAGGTCCTTAGTGATGTGTGTAGACTGAAGATGACAGAGAGAAAATGTGTCGCCGAGTGTGGATGGCCCCGTAGCTCAACGCGCTAGGCTACGAATCGAGAGGTCCCGGATACGATCCACGGCCTGATTAAAAATTAATGCTTTCGGATTGAAACCTAAAACCGAGGTCCCGTGACGGTGCTTTACACATTGCCTGCTAATGAACAAAGGGCTAATTCAAAAAAAGATCTATCAATACTTATTTTTAAACGAAATATATGAAAACATAAATATTATGCGCGAATATATCAAATAAATAAGTTACAAAATTACAAAGTTTTTAAAAATTAGATTTTGACCTACTACACCGGTCCGGGCCGGATTTTATCCCTAACCAAATACAGGGGGGGGGGGGGGGGGTATAGAATACAGAATCATGAGAATGGCGTCTCCGAAGAAACTTAAAATTGCAAATTTATTTAAGAAAATCGCGGTTATTTAACGAGGAAGCGGTTGAACTGTGCAATGTTTCACTGTTTCCATGCTTACAAGATTTAATTAAGATTATGCGTCCAGTCGTAATACTTTGTCGTCAAATATTTGATCGTAGTCTTTATGTTGTTCTGTAACTTCTTGACATTGATTCATTCAATGATTTTCATGAAGCTTGCATCCTATAGTTCTCAATGTTTACTTAGTGTTAGAATAATATTTGAACCCAAGTTGCCCATAGAGCATGTTCATAACAACTTCAGCTTACCCGTTGCCTTTTCAAAATGCCCTCATTATGTACATATTCTTGTTCACTGATTGATTTTGTTATTCATCTTGTTCCGGCTGTTTTGTTAGCCTAAGAATGGAATAAAGCATTGGCAATTTCAGTAACAGACTGACCTAAACAAAATTCAAGTGGTCAAATCAAATCAAAATTGTCCTGTGAATTGCAATAAATATAAACAAACAAAATGCAAAATACATTACAAGTGCTGAAAACTATCAAATATTTCATGAAAATTTCACTTGCCCAGAGGAACAATAACTTTGGACATCAACTGTCCTGCCAAAACAAGACATAACAAGCACACCCAAGGTCACCATGGGGGAGCTGTATGTTTTTGTTTTAAATAAAACAACCCTCTAGTTTACACTGGCCTTCATTGAAATCTGACCGCTAAATAATCCCAAGGCTTATCAATTATCAATTTTAGCTGACATGAGCAGGAAGTAAATTCTGTTCAGAGTGACACTTGCCCATCTTCAGTCTCAGTAAAATCTCTCCATAAACATTTAAGCCCAACTAGCACAAGCTGAAAGTTTAATTTTTGTAACACTGATGTCTGTCATAAGGACGTGGTTCAATCTGTCATGCAAAGTTTCTTGATTTCTTTACCCAAACACCAGGGACAATTATCTTCATTGAAACATCACAGCAATGATCATTAGATGATCCCCTACCAAATCTGTTTTGTAGCTGCCTTGTGTGATTCTCTATTAACAGGTCATGTCTATTTTCATTTTTAAATGCAAAAGCAAAGATATAAAAAGTCATTTATTGGACTGACAGATTTTCTTTCGGACTGACAGATTTTAAGATTTTAGCATTCCTGTGATACAGGTATGTATATTTTAAGAAATCAATCGCGACTTGAAAACAACACTCAGACTTGGGAAATGATTTTTGAGAATAGCAGGACATTTGGGCTGACGGTCTTAAAAAATCGGCCTGTCAGAGCATGAAAACGAAAATAGTCTGAAAATAGAAATGTTTGAAGGGGAAAACACACGGTCTACAAACTATATATTGGGTGGCAGCACTTCTCAAATGGAAGTTACAGAGTCGTCACTGTTAAAAGGGGGGGGGGGGGTAGGAGGTACTCGAATGATGGAGTACAAAGCTGATGAAGACCTGAACTGTAGAGACAATCATTAAAAGAGGCACACACATTTAATTGCCCAGGGAAATAGTCCTTTGGGTGACTTGAAAAATATGCTAGTTTCTCAAGTGAAAATCTATATAAGTTCACTGATGTGGACGGCAACGAGTGTTCTTTTCAGCAGTACCTGAAATCACATGGGTTGTTTTCATCACAATATCACCTGTATATTAGAACTAAATGAAAACAGGTAATAGCAGATACTATATGTAATCCAGCTTTGGACAAAGATGAAAAAGTTGGACAAGAAATTCCAACAAAAGTGCTTCTGCTCAACAGTAAAAATATCTGGAAGTATTTCACTGCAGGTACAAAAAGACAATAATTTCCAGATATTCAAACACTGAGAGTACAATTTGCAATGGTTCTTTGAGACAGTGTTATGATTTGATCATGAAATTCCATATGAAGACAATAACTATGTCGATGATGGATATCTGATATTGAAAACGATAACAACGTGTTTTTAACTGAATTAGATGATGGGTCATACCAATTATGTAACTTTACTTCTTCTGAGAATCTAGAGATTGTAATGCAGTGTCCAGATGAAATATATGACATGAACGATAGTGATTTAATGTTAGGATTGATATCACCATTGCATAATAAAAATATCCTGTATCAGTGGTATAAGGATGGACAGCTTGTTTTGAAGGGCTGAATTACATCAGTTTTAAAAGTAATAGCTCATGGAGATTATTCTGTTGAAATTAATGTATATGAACAATTTTACACCTATGATGTCCAGTGTAGTATAACGGAACATGTCCTGCTAAGGCAAACAGAACATTGGAGGTCATTCAACACACTGCCACAACAGCTACCACAATCATCTATCTTGAAGTCTTAAGTTTGGAACCTGCGGCTCACCGTTGGGCCCAAGCTTGGGCAAACAAGAAAGTGTACATACATTGTGACAATATGACTGCGTGTGCTATAATCAACAGGGGCTCATGCAAACACCCAACAGTGATGAATTCTCTCCGTCGTGTATTCTGGCTCTCCGCCATTTATAATTTCCGTCTTCATGCTGTTTATTATGCCGGACAGTACAACGTTTTAAGTGACAGTGTCAGTAGGCTTCACGAAAATAATGGATTATCAAGACTTCTGAGGCATATGTCTAACTGCGGTTATTAATAATTGCAGGTGCCGGTCTTGAACCTGAGCTGGACAGGGATGTCGCCTTTTACACCAGTAATGCATATGCACAGAATACCAAACGCGCCTACAATACTCATAGGAAATCGTATTTATCCTTCTGTAATAAAATGGGATATTGTCCTGTTCCAGCATCTTCTTCAACCATATGCCGCTACGCAGTTTTTCTAGCCAAAAGCCTAAAATTCAACTCAGTGAAACAATGTTTAAATATAATTAGACTCTTTCACCAGGAATGGAATATACCAAACCCCCTGACATCCGACTTCAACTTGCAGTGTGTTCTTCGAGGAATTCGTCGCCATCTTGGTGACAACGTGGTTCGAAAACAGCCCATCCACACCTGCCATGCTAAACAAGATCCTATCTTGTTTAGATTTGCAATCATCGCTTGATTTCACAGTTTGGGCAGCCTGTCTTGGCAATGTTTTATGGACTATTACGCCGCAGTAATGTGCTATCCATCGCGGGTGTCATGTTTAACCCAGACCAACATCTTCGTCGGAGAGACATTATATTTTCCCTTGGGGAGTGTTATTACACATTCGATGGTCTAAAACAATCCAGTTCAAGTCCAGGACACTGGACGTGCCACTCCCACGAATGCAAGATAATGTACTTTGCCCAGTACAGGCCATTTTTCATTGCTGCAAAATGAGCTCGGCCGCTAACCCAGACGGTCCGGCCTTCGTCTTCAAAGTTCGAGGTGACCTAAAACCTCTGACCAGTGGAGTGTTTCTTAACAAGATTAGACACTATCTGCAGCGAACGGGTACCAACGCAGCTGATATCGCCACCCATAGTTTTCGACGAGGTGGAGCAACTTATGGGTACCAAATTGGTCTTTCTCCGGATGCTATTAAGATGCTTGGTGATTGGAACTCTTCGTGCTACCAGGATTATATAAGCAATACTGTTCAAACTCGGTTTCATATTGTGAAGAAAATACAAAGTTCTCTGAATGACTGATTCTTTTCTTTCTACTACCCCTACTGCTACTTCCTACTACCTGGCGGTATTGGACCATTAGTTTATATTTTATCACCAGATGCAATTTTAATTATGCATACTATCTTCTTTCTTAATTCATTGAAATATTTACGCTATGCTATTCAATTGAGTTTGCTTGTGACTGGTTATATTTGTGTTCACATTGTAATGCGCTAGTCATATTATGTAATTGTTTGCCATATAAAATTTGTGTCACATTGTAATGCGCTGATCATATTATGTAATTGTTTGCCATATAATATTTTGGCTGTGCTCTATATATGTATTGTTCGCGCGCTTCTGTAGTTTGGAGCAATAAAGCTCCCTTTAACCCCTTATGCAGTTGTTTGTTTAAACACCTATGATGTCCAGTGTAGTATAACGGAACATGTCCTGCTAAGGCAAACAGAACATTGGAGGTCATTCAACACACTGCCACAACAGCTACCACAATCATCTGCCACATTATCACAGATACTCAGTACTCAACAGCAGACACACTCAGCCACATGCATGCAGTAATCGGCCATTTCTCAAGAATATTTATCTTCATGCACAGTACCAAGGATAAGCTTGGCCGATGTAAACGTGGGTAAAGAAATCGGAAGAGGGTGATTTGGCATTGTGTATCAAGGATGTTGGATTGGGACGAAAGTGGCTGTGAAAGAAATAGCTTTAAAGCGCATGACGATTGCAAAACCAATAGTTCATCGCGAACTTTGCAAACACAGTAAACTAAGGCAGCCAAACATTGTTTTGTTGATGGCATTTGCATTGGAAAGTGATCGATTATATTTGGTTTCAGAACTAATTGATGGTGTTACTTTGGACACCTGGCTATTCAGTGATGATGAAACAATATAAACATTGTTGAATGTTTCGTTGAAGATATCTCAAGTTATATTTGCATGCACAAAACCCATTGATCGTTCATAGGGACATAAAGCCTGAAAACATTGATGCAAACAATTTTAATGTGGTAAAATTATGTGATAAGGGTCTAGGCAAACTGAAATAAATAAACACTGTAATGACGACTATGGCTGGGGGTTGTTCACAGCCTGCCACTCCTACGTAATAGGTACCGGAGGTCCTGCTAGAGAGATAGAGTGCAAACACTTAGACAGGCATGTACTTTAGTTGAAGTCTGGAGCAATGCAGATGAACCAGTACAGTATAATTATTATGAGTAGAATGAAACTGAATGCCAAACCAGATGGCTCAGAATTACTTGCCAGTTTGGCCGATACTGACAACGAAAATATGGGGACTAAATACGCAGTTTTTTCGATAAGGTATTGTTCATGGTTTGTTAGAAGCCACCTGAAAACTCTGCTGATATATGTATACAGTAACAGTGTTAGCTATATTGGACTTTAACATTTTAATGATGAACACATCATAATAGTGTTAACATAATTGTTTTGTTGACAAGGTGAGCTATTGTGATAGTATGATGTCCATTGTGTGTCGTCTGTCGTGCGACGTAAACTTCTCAGGATTGCGACTTAAGCCCAATTTGGGCATTTTGTCTTTGAAACGTGCGGATTGAGGTATCAAGCATTTTACGCCAAATGTTGATAACGAATAACACTGAGTACATGAAATGGTACGATTCGGCTGATGAGTTTCGGAAAAAGTAGGAGAAACTGATTACATAAAGAAATGTGTACGGTTACCAGTGTTATTACTGATCCTTAAAAAATGGTTGCTGGTATTAAAGTTGTCCACTTAATCTTTTCTTTGTGTCTTTGATTTCATCATTTTATGCATGTACAATAAAACATGAGAGAATAGGCAATTTGTATTTAATGTATTGAGTATAGAACCTATATTGTACCTGTACTATACTGAACATGCGGCGTCCCCTGTAATTATTTAATCTCTCTTTCATACATATTGTAAATGCAGATTTTGAAAATGAGTTATGATTTATTGGTTTAGCATTATAAAAATGCTTATATGCTTTGTGTTCTCTTTATAATGTAATAAGTTATGTATGTATGAAGGCCTCTTGTTAGATAAGTTTATGTATGTATGTTTTATGTGTATAGCTTAGGAGTTACCTTCAATAAATAAAGTTTATAATTATTATTATTATTATTATAACCGTCCACAGGCCATACGTAATTATGTCTATTGAGCATATACACTCTTCATTTTAACCTATGTGCCTTTCGTTCTTCTGTTGCATGTGGATATAGGTGTTTCATTATTTCATTATGACTTCGGATCTTTTAACTGCTAGCCCGTGATCTTTGGTGAGTCTTTTCCACATTGTCCTATAACCCACACACTCTCCACTAACGTTCGTCTCCTGTATTACTATATCATGCACATACGAGCGTCTCCGTAAGTTTAAACTTCGTAGGATCACCCTCTTCTCATATTATATTATAATAATCTTAGTAACAACACACCTGTTTGTTTCTGACCGCAATATTTCCCAAACATCACCGCTAGAAGTAAAAAACATATCAAAAACAGACTCACAAATGTTATCTCTAAATTGTGCTGGAGGCAAAATGTTGAGCCAAGGCCCGCGGCATCTTGTGTGATCCACCATCTTCTATTTGGAACGCACTTTGCCGTTTTTTCGCGCAAACATGACGTCAAATTAAATGACGTCATGTGAGGTTAGAATAGTTCCAGCCCTTTGGCACATGTTTTATTTCTTTAATTTGAACGGTTATGAAATAATACACATATATGTCGCATCGAGCGTCAGCCAACAGACGACGTTAACGTCGCATCGGGTTTTAAGGGGAAACGGCGTTTACGTCGCATTGAGCGTAAGAGGGTTAAACAACAGATTTATTTCATTTACAGAGCATACTAGACAAAACCTTAATTACCATTACATATGCGTTATCTAACTAATGAGTATTACATATATATGCTGTCTTACTGCAGCACCATCAATATTTCCTGCATCAACATCTTAAATCTAGTGTAATACATCATAAAAAGGTAAGAGGTGGCAATTCTTGGCACTTTCAGGCCTGTTTCTAGTTGTGTGATATTTATCTTACCGAAAATTTATCTAGATAGCTATATAATTATCGTAATAATTAAGTGGTTAACACGAATTAATTCGCGAACGCTATCATGCGAACTGTTGGCAGTAATATGCCACCATAATATACCTCTCTCGAATTTGAAGCACAATATACTGTCTCTGAAAATCCTCGAATCGTGAACAGCACCAGGCAATTTCACTGTACAGTTTGTTATCATGAAGTTTGAGTCAAACGTCATCTGAAACAAACGAATTCCAATGTAAAATTACCAATTTGGTAGTTTCATGTAGCCAAATAAATGCATGTCATTTGACTTTCCTGTAAAACGAATTGTACATATATATGTAATAAATGTCATTATCACATATTTTTGCAGACTGGTACATGATATTCTTCCATGTTTGTTGTTAATTTATGTTATGCTCTCATTATGTGCAGTAAATACCAAAAACAAGATTCCTTATTTTGTTATGCTGTGACACTTACCTGTACGTTTAAAGAATGATATCCTTTCCGATTCACATTTTGGGTAGGCGCTTGTATTTTAATGTGTGTAGAGTCTATCGCTCCGACGACATTTGGGAAACCTGTGAAAAGTAATACAAATCACAACTTAATTCTAAAGGAATATAATGTCGGAATAAAAAAACATCTACAGAACATAGTTTGGAATGTGTTATGGGTGATATACATACTCCAAACTATGTTCTGTAGATGTTTTTTTTGTCAAATTTATTAGTAGCACTAGTGTGGCCACCGAGAACATATACCGGGGCCACGATATCCACCTCGCACATATGGCATATAGCAAATCGTGGCCTGATAATACGTGGGTCAGGTGTAGTAGTCAGGTGGGCTCATCCAGTCGAAATGCACAAGGTGACCCTCTATATATTCTATAGGAAACCCGCCATTTTGAAATGAGTGTTTGAATATTTAAATTTCCCCAATAATCAATAGTTTAAACCTGTTTATCTATTTCTAGTCGTTGTGCAATCACTTATTTTATTCTAGTCTCATTCCAGCCGCTGGCAGCGAAAGATACATTAGCCAATCAAATGACAGCTCCCTTTATCAATTTATTATAGTTGCTCATTCTATCATGCCGTTGGACAATTAACATCGAACTTTTACTTGTGCTATGTAGTACAAGTAGTGATTTTACCTGTCATACTGTAAAACTTAGCAGACGACAGTTTACACGTTCAGCTCCAGTACACAACGCTTATTTACATTAGTCACATTTAGCGAGGCAGCTTAGAAAATAATTGTGCATTTTTTAGTAGAGGCATGAAATTTGGCATGATGATAGGTGAGATGATACTTAACAATTTTGGATATGGACCCCAAGTAGCAGCGGCCTGTAGTAAAAATGGCCGCCATTTTTAAAAATGGCCGCCAAATGCCGATATTGGTTTTAAGAGTATGTAAAAATGTGAACAGAGATAATTCAAAACATAGTTATTGTTGTCATTGCCTACGTCTACACTACCCCTGCACCAACCATATATGTTTCACAAACAAATAATATATGAATATGACAAAAGGTAAAGAAAAAATGGCTGCCAACACACTTATAGATAGGCACATTTCACAGGCTGTTTTAGAAAATCATTACATTTTCGTCAAAACAGCGTCCACTATATGCACAAACTACTGTGCACTTCAAATATGTTTTAAAACACGAACAATGCAACAAAAAACTTTCTTACATGCATAGTTGATCATTTCATTCACGTTATCCGAGCATGAGGAAAGTCAGTCCAAATATGTTTCCACGCATATGATGTAGCTTTTTCGATTACAACGTTCACATGACCAGCAATTAAGAGTTTTCTACGTTTCCCATATATGCTCTGCTTGATGACATCAATACATTACTTTCTGTGCACTTTAGATTAGCTTTAGAACACTTGTAAAGACCGCGGCAAGCCTTTTTACAGGCACATTTTATCAGCTCGTAGCATGTTTTCTGGACTTGAGGAAGGTCTGTCCAAATAGGTTGCCATCCGTCGGATGTAAGATTTTCCCATCCCCATTCCCATTCCCCAGGACTAGGAAGTTGGGGTTTTTTCTGCAAGCATGTGTCCCATATATGCCCTGCTTGATAGGTTGCACGCTTCATATGTTGGACCAATGCAGCTTTTGTTGGGGGGATGCTTTCTAAAGCCCTTGAACCCTTGGAGAATAACTGCTGCCGAGCTGTATGAATATTTCGATGTTCACTTGTGCGCTCATAAAGAAGTATTACAAACCTTTCTATTTCACTAAAACTGTCTTCTGAAATGACATCAGGTTGGTTGGCAAGATCCATAAAAACAGTTGTGACAAACAAGCCATGTATCCCAAGCACTCTTTTTCCCCTTTCCAGCAAAAAAGGATACAACATCACACCCTGTGAGTGCGTGGAATGCGGGTAAGGCCTTTGCTTTATTTTCTCCAAGCTGATTAGCTATTTCATGGGCAGCAATGTAGCGAAAGTGTTTTCCTATCCCAAATGCTATCCAAACTTCCTTGGCAGGAATGTGACACATGTTTGCAATTGTTAGCACGACAACATCAGTGTCACAGGTTCTTACAAGTATCCGCTTATGTCCTGATTGTGCGGCATCCAATAAGTGAAGCATAATGCGCGAATCTGCTTCTTCGTGAGTACAAGGTTCTAATGTGTTGTTGTCATCTCGTCTTGGAGAACAAATTAACTCTTTCATCATATGTACTCAATAAGTATTTCCCTTCAATCTCTTCATTGGTGATGTTTTGTTGTCATTGACCCTTAAGAAGCTCTTCCAGTTTCCAGGCATACGTGCTGTGGGAATAACTCCGCGCTGGGTTCCAGATCATCTCATTTCTCGTGTGGATGCCTTCAGACTGTCTTAAGATAGACGTCCCACATAAGGTCAACTCTGTGCACTGACTCAAGTTGATTCTTTACATAAGGTATGAAGATATTCCCGGTGTAATCTTCAAACGTGGTTGATGTTCCAGTGGGTAACATATGGACAAGCATTGACGCATCAAATACTTTCGCATCAACAACTGGTGGTCCATCTTGATCTTCAAAAAATGTGAGTAAATTTGACTTTGTGCCGTCTCTAAGTTTACCAGATTTGGATAATGATGGCGGCCATGGTTGGTTTTCATATTTGAAAAACTCGGCTAAGTCTCCATCTCTTGACTGACAAGCTATGTACAATCATGAAAAAGGGCACAGTCCTCCTTCACCATTGTAAGTTGCGCCTTCTGGCTTGATGTTGGTTTCCCTCAAGGTCGACTGAATAAGGGGAGTGTGTTCCTTTGTATCGGATCAGTGATGGGCTTCGAAGCTCCAATGCATCTTTCATTTACAAAGGCATCATACTGCTCCTGTCCGATACGGGTTACATCAGCAACACTTTGAACAACAGCGTCACTCATTATCTCCTTGGTGTCAATAGTGAGCAAATCTCCACTGTCTCTCTTCAAAGGGGTTCCCCATTTCCTCAATCACGGCAACCAGAGATTTGACATCTTTTGCAAATGCCCTTTATATACTCTGAATCTGGTCACGATGATGTTTCCCGCCATCACCTGTGACTAAAGCGTAAATCTGCTCGTGCGCTTGGTCTAGGGCTATAGCAGAGAAAGGTCGCTGTGTCTTGTGGGCTACAAATGCCCCTGCACAGAATTGATTGTACACACTAGGACGAGTGTGCAACAAGGTTGACATGTCACGGATATGGACCGAGAGCCATCGAGCGCTATAATGCGTGTGATCAAGTGCAAAAAACCAAGGGACCAACTTGGTTACAGCCAGTATATACATCTCAAAGTCCGATCCCCGCAACGCAGCAACTAACTGGAGGATACAGAGTTGAAGCTCAAGAACTCTTGACCAGTAGAGGAACTGGGGCTGATTAGCGGACATTCTCAAGCACCTAACTTCAAATGGCAGAACTGGTTCATCAACTGGGTGTGCTTGAACGTAATCATCATAAGCCTTCCATTTCAGTAAGTATAAAGCTGCTGCAGTCACCTGATGAGCATGTCTTGTTCTAGCCAAATGCGATGCCTAAATGAATGACTCAGCAACACCACTTGAAGCTATATCAGTAGCTGTAATACACTTTGGAAGTCGTCTAACGGATATTCTAGTTGCATGCATGTGTGTATATTTGGATTGTGGGACGGACGGGAGGACGGAAGGAAGGACGTTCAAAAGACGGACAGACGAACGAATATATACATTATAATATATGAATGGACAGATGACTGAATACCGGACAAAATGCTGAGCAAATGATTAAAACTGTGCGCAACCATTTGATTTTAATAGTCATATATACGACATGCTAAAGAACAATACTTAACCTATTACATGTATAGTTCGTCACATTTTCAGTGTTTTATCACGATTAAATGTAATCAATACTATAAATACACTAATCTTGCATTCGGCAACGAGAACATTTGTGTTGAATGAAATATAATTCATTTAAAAAATCAGCGAAAAGTCGATCTTTGTTTTTTATGGCGGCCATTTTGAAAATGGCGGCCATTTCAACCAGGAGGTGCTGTCACGTGGGGTCCATATCCAAACATGTTCAGTATGATCTGATATAACTATGTGCCAAACGGGATGCTTCTACTAAAAAATGCACAATTCCGTCAATAATGTTTGCTTAGCTGCCTCGCTAATTGATCTACATATATATATATATTTACAATTGCATCAAGTGTAAATCATTGGATTTTATCCAGCTGTTAAATTTCCGCGGATAGTATTTCCATTTGACAAAGTATTGTTTATTTCGTCCTTTGCCTCGACTTTTTAGCACGTTTACCACTTTCAATGTTTAATTTTTGGAGTTCACTTTGATAAAATGTCCCCTTTATGTCCTCGTTCTGTAAGTCTCGAAGTCTATAGATGTTCCTCTGTGTTTTCAGATGACTGATCCGTACGTAGTCTCCGACTTTAAATTTAAACGGCTTCAGTTTTGTTGTGGATTTTTTCTGTTTTGGGGTTTGAGCAAAGTAGATAGCTAGTCGCACTTCCTCTTATTGCTGTGTTTAACGTCGGCGGGTCTCATTCCGATAGTTCTATGATACGAATGGTAGCGATGTCTCCGATGTAGACGCTTTGGTTTCATTTTGTGTTGGAAAGTAATGAACTTCTTTCTTCATGTGGTCCTGCACCAGTTTTGCTTTAACTTATTGACCTGTAAATATAGAAAATGCGTGTACAAATGTATGTAGTATTTGTTCTTGATCGATATAAACATATATGTATGAAATATTTATTTACATAAAAATAAATTAAAAAGCAATTAAACAGTTAGATGTTTACTTTCATTTACTTAGAGATGAATTGTACCTTTATCAGTATTTAACTTTGACGGGGACCTCTCAGATGTTGTTAAGATCTTTTGGAATGCTTTCGCCACCTCTTCCACAGTTTTGTACTGTTAACGGCTGCAACCACACGTACTTGGAAAATGTGTCTATGACTAACAAGATGTATGTGTAGCCCTGGTTCCATTTCTTAAACTTGATCTATGAGATCAGCCATCCATAAATTGTCTATTCCCGCGCTTACGACATGATTATTTTGAAATCGTCTTCTTATAGGTTTATTTAGACTGTATGATTCTTGATCGTGTAAAAAAATCCGTATTCTGTGCATTCCGATCTTGAATTTTCCTTCGTTTTTCGCCACATGTACTGTTTTTGAGGCCCAGAAAAATTTCCAGCGTCATAATATATTGTTTTTAATCCTCCCACGTAGTCTCTTCTTCTTCACTTTCAGTTTCGCCGTCCGTCTCTTAATCAGTGAATCAATGTCAAACAAGTCTTGAAACCCATGTTTATGCTTTCGTAACACCTTTGCCACAACAGAAGTGGTCCCTTGGACAATACTTTGTTAATTTGACCCATGATTTGTTTGTGTAGTCCGTTGTTAACGAGTTCCAATATGTAAGTGTCTATCATGTTGCATATCTGCTGAAAAACGCTTTTTCATTATTCGTTTTAGGCTGTATTCGTTTTTCTGCCATTTCTTGGGCATCGCCACTCTCTTCTCCATAAATCAATTAACCTGTTGTACATTTTATCGAATTTATCAGCATTGGACTCTATGGTTCGTTTCCAAAGCTGTATATAGGCCTCATTATCATCTGCACTGTCATCCTCGTCGTTGTCGTTGTTTTCTTTTCTTTTGTCCTCTGTGTTCAGGACACCAGCCATTTTTGACGTGTCTTTGCCCGTCGTGTATTGTATCGAACAATGTCCCACAGTCGTCACAGGAATTGTCTTTGTCAGCCATCGTTATCAGTGTTTGCTGCGATGTGATCGGTCTGAGCGCCAGTTGACAAATGATTGGAATATTTTATTTTGTATTTGCGTTTATTTATCGTCGCCACCGGTTTCCCATATGGGCGACGCCTCCGGAAGAATGTTTAGTCATTTTTTAGATTTTTGGAGGATAGTGCATGATACAGGAGATGCCCCAGTTCCAGAAACACCCCTGGTTCTTTTACGTGCTCGATGTAAAGCATCATACACGGGACCTCGGTTTTTAAAGTCTCGTCCGAAAGACTGTTAGTACTGTCAGTGATGGAGCGGGGAATCGAACCTTCGATTACTAGTCGAGCGCGTTACCACTGGACTACGGATACGCTACTGGAACCTCGACGCATTTTATAGTGTTTCGATCGGTCACGTGATCTTCTACAACCTTATCACTGTTTGTAGGCGTTGACCAGTTTTGGAAGTATCGTAGTCTTTGGTTTTCTGGTGTAAAAGGCTTTAAATCCACAAGTAAATATCCATACGGGTACTTTATGGCTTTTACAAACATTGTCATGAATTTTTCGCCAGGCTGTCATGATGGTCTTTACATGCGAAGAATGCGGGGCTACATTTTCAAAGCTGAGCCAACTTCTCCAGCATAGACGGACTATGAACCATTTCTAGAAAACAGAATTTGGAGCGACATATGTCGGAATCAACCAGGTATTTACCAGAGACTACGCTCTCAACGAACATTTACATCAGCAACATGGCTGTCCTAGTGTTAAACGTTCCTCGGATACTCAGGAATGTGGTGGAGCAGTGAAAAAAACAAAAACTGGATGAAAGATCCAACACGTTTCTATGACATTGAAAAAATTGGGATTTGGTACGGATTTCCATCGACAATCCTGAACTGGATTTTTCCAATCACACTAGATTTCATTCCGCGCCGATCTTTGATTGTGGAAAAATATTATCTCAAATTGAGCGTGTTATTCAGTCGTACGAGCAGTTTGTCATCGATGATACTGTTCGCATTGATATTAAACATGTTCAGAAACCCTATGGGAAAGGGCAGAAAACATTTGTAGATATATAGCAAAGTTACCTACAAAGCAAAGGAAGTTTCATCCAAATTAGAAATAACGATGATCTGTGTTGTGCTCATGCCATAGTGACAGCGATAGCGCGGGTAGAAGAACATCCTCAGTGGGATAGCATATGTGTAGAGGATATGTTCTTCAAAAGACAATGGCCGTAGATTTACACAGAAAGGCAGGTGTCCGTTAATAAAATGTGGAATTGAAGAAGTTAGTAACTTTCAAGCTGTTTGACCAAACTACCAGATTGATGTGTTGTCAAAAGAACATTTCAACGGTATCATCTACAATGGCACATACGGAGGCAGCAATCCAATATATTTATATTATCACGAACATTTTGACGTCATCACGAAGATGACCGGTTTTCTAAACAGAATTTGTAAGAAAGGGTACAACACTAAGGAACGACATGTTTGCAATAACACATGTGTGTACTGTCATCACCTGCGTGCAGACGATGAAGAGAATTGGCGGTTCTGTGAGCAATGCAACAGGCACTTCAAGAATGACACTTGTTTTCAAATGCATTCAAAGAAGAGTGAGTGTGGTAAAAGCACATGTGGTGTAGTTTAGATGCAAAGAATGTGACCAAACTATTAATATGAATAGACACAAGAATGCGCATGCCATCAAGTGTATTGCAAAACGTGTAAAGATTTCTTCACAGAAGACCACCTATGCAGCCAGTTGGTACCGAAGAAAAACCGAACAAAAAATCTGTTTGTTTGTTTCATCGGGTTTCACAACGATATTTCAGTTATATACGGCGGCTGGTTCACCAGGAAAAGACACCTCCGATACATATTTTTCGATTTTGAATGCACACAAGATGACCGACTCCAATGCGATGCTGGATATTGTCCAACAGAAAGCGGTAACTGTAAACACTGTTTCAAGTCGAGAGAACGTGTGACGAATTCAGCAAATGGTTATTTTCTGAAGAAAACATTGGTGCTACAGTGATATGCCACAATTTTAAAGGGTATGATAGCAACCCTATTCTACAGTATCTTCATGACAACGCTGTCCTTCCTGACGTAATTACAACGGGATATAAGTACATGTCTTTCAATGTACCTGTGTGTAACATTCGAATGATTGATTCGCTAAACTTTATTCTGATGCCATTAGCGGATATGCCAAAATCTCTTGGTGAGACAGAGTTGGCGAAAGCTTACTTTCCCCATCTTGTTTACTCGCAACCAACGTGTAATATTACAACATCTCCCAGACACCCAGTAATACACACCAGACGGTATGAAACTAGAGGCTAGGCAAAAGTTTTTACAGTGCAAAACCCATTCAGCTCTCAAGGGGAAATTATACGGTACTGCAGATCCGATGTGGATATTCTTAGAAAGAGCTGCCTGAAATTCAGAGCGTTGTTCATGGACTTAACAAAGCAAAGTGGCCATCAAGGAATAAATCCGTTCGAATAATGTATCACCATTGCCTCCGCATGTCATCTGGTGTAGAGGACGAATTTTCAAGAGCATGAGAGCATTGCAGTTATACCGCCGCATGGAAGAAACGCGGGCGAAAAACACATTGGGCCCTACTAAGTGGATGGTTACTATGAATTCAATGGAGACAAGATTATGCTCGAGTTCCATGGTTGTTTCTGGCACGGATGCCCTAAATGTTTTTATAAGACTGGTGCATTGATGAGAAAACAGAAGTGAATTTGTTGACATGACTTGTGGTGTAGTCATACACACAAAACAAAGATTTAATCATTTAAATATGTCTTTATTATATTACAGTAGTGAACATTGTATAATGTATAATAAAATATGTTAACACAGAATTCAGCAGACCAGGTGATCTTATGTTGTCACAGTTACTATGGCCTAAGGGTCATCGTGATACAGTAACCTAATCACGTGGGCAGAGATATATTGTAAATGTCAACCGTACATGTGTGTATCCATATTATATTCCCAGAATGAACTCTAGTTACGGGCGTTGCACTTGTTAATGTGCAACTTAAGTACCTTGATGCATATTTACTGTGACCTACTTGTTGACATTGATGAATGAGGATTGATCCTTGGTGTGTGAACTGAACGTGATAATATCTGCGGTATTCTGTATGTTTGAAAAGAGAGGTTTTAGGCTCGGAACTGTACGCTACTGTTGTCTTAAGTACTATGCTAAATAAAGTTATAATCATGTAAACGTAAATGGCTGTTTGTGGTTCTTGTAGTATGATTAGTCCTAAGTTACTGCAACGATGATAACGTTAACGACGAGACGGGACTACACCACAGACTACTTCCGACCTACAAAAAGTGAAGAATGTACGGTTCGTAAACGACGAGTCTGTGCAGTAAGATTGGGTGTACAATGATGTCTATTGAGGCCTCTGCTAGAACCAACGATATTATAGCAGCCTACACAACAGCACAAGCCCGTCTCAAACTCTATAGTTATTTAAAACTATAAGGAGAACGGGTGCTGTACTGTGACACCGATTCTGTTGTCTTCACTACGTCTTCAGGACAATGGGAACCACAACTAGGCGATTATCTAGGAGATTTAACAGATGAAGTGCCGCAGAATGCTATAACAGCTTTTGTGACGGGAGGTCCTAAAAACTACGCGTATTCTTTGTTGAGACCAAACAAAAAAGGCCACACATCGATCTGCGTGAAGGAAATGGTGACTGGAAAGAGTACACTCGATCGTATATCTGTTATAGATGAAAACAGGAAAAATAGAAATCCCTCAACCGGGCACGTGATTACAAAACGAAAAGTTAAAGAATACAAAATTGTCTTTGACAAGAGAATTATTAAAGACGCCTTTCAAACTGTGCCGTATGGAATGTGAGAATAATAAAACAAAGAACTTACGTATCCATAGAATCATTTCACACAAATTGTTCTATACTATGCACCTAACAGCCGTATACAGTGGAAAAAACAAATATACAATGCATGCCTACACCGTCAATCGAATATGAGCCATTCCGCTGAGCCATATGGAAATAAAAAATTGGTAAATGGCTCCTCTAAATCATGGCGGAAAAACATTCGAATTTAAATCCATTGGATGGTAGTTACGAGCCGTCAATATGGCAGCGCGCTGTGCTACCGCTAAGATGGCGGACTATTGGAAAACGTCGTCTGCTACGTTGACCGCTACCGACCGGCTGAACCTGGTTACGCGGCTCCAAAAACTTACTCATTTCAAAATGGCGGGTTTCCTATAGAATATATAGAGGGTCACCGAGTGCATTTCGACTGGATGAGCCCACCTGACTACTAAGAGTGAAAGACTGTCTTATCTTGCATTGAGGGGCCTTTACCCATCTTGTGGTTGATCTAAATATGTTTCGTTACAAATTTTTTATCCAATCCCTTTGCCTACCTTGTCGATTACTCGAAACCAATACTGACTGTAGTGTGCAAGTATACCCCACCCATTTTTCCAACCCATGTTAGGATTCCTATATTTCATGACTTATATCTAATATTGCAAACATTGGGTCTACGTGATACTCATTAGTATGATCTTTAAAATTCAGTAACTCATCTATTTTCATATTGACTTGTTAAGCTGTGAACATTCATTTAACCACGAACTTAAGTAAGTCTATGTATTTTGCAGCCATTTTTAATATTGTTTAGTCATGTGACTTCTTGAGTGTGATATGATATGTGATGTCATCTATGACGTCATCATCTAGATTTTCTAATAGAAAGGCAACCAAGGGGATTGTTTGAAGTAAACATTGATTTATTAACCAAGTATTTGTGCACATCACCATTTGCCCTTGACTTATAATTTAATTTAGTACATCTAATACGTAAATATTCCTAGAATATTTAAGTTGTGTTTTTGGAACTTTTGTGTGATTATCACACTAGATTATTTTACTGTTTACTGAGGTGTTTGAACTGTTTGAACCCAATTTTTAACCTTTGTTGGATCTGTTTGATATTTCCTTCAAACACTGTTGGAACTGTTTGAAGTTGGAGTATAAAAGTCTTGTCCACATTTTGAAAGGCAGTACATTTTCTTTATAGTCCAGTCAATATAAATTTTACCCTCAAATAATTGCAACAGAAATGTTTTGAAGTACATTCGTTAGAATAATACTGTATAAAGAACATATCAAAAGTCTTACAAAATCTTTGATGCAGAAAGTGAAAAAGGAAAGAAAAAGAAATATATAAAATACCATGTGAACGAAATGGCGCGTAATGTACACCATACTTAGAATAGTTTTCGCAAACGCCTATTGATCAAGATGAATTCGTCTGTACAGAATTGTAAACAATGTTTAAATCATCATAAATACTGCTGACAATGAGGTAAGTATTATAATTCCAATAATATATGAAGTCAAAAGTACATAATATGTATGTGATAGTCATTCCTTTGCAAATTACATTGTTATCTATCTATATTTAAGCGATTTTCAATATTTTTTCCATGCCATATTTTTTCGTTTAAACTGTTAAAGTTTAAGATAAAAAGCACATATTGTCTTACCTAAGAATAAATTCAATACATAAATCGCAAATATGTGCCATTTTAACGTTTAAGAACAAAATTAATGTTGTGACCTTGAATTCTACTTTGTCAAATTATTTTCCTACAGAAGCGGGTATGTGCCAAAAATTTGGAACAATTGGAAGAAATTTGGAAAATGCAGTTTTCCGACGTATGTTTATCTAAAACCATGATATAATTAATTTATAATCATTGTTAAGCCACATAATATACCAATCTCGTATCATGTAATAAAATAATGATGTGTTGTATGTGCAATATATATTGTATCTGCCAGTCGGCACTCGAGGACGACAAAAACTGCGTATAACTCCGAGCCAAGGAAAGTTCTGATGTAATTGTAGCAGAAACCGAAATGACACTATAACTACAAAACCAGGGCAAATTTACATAAAGAATGTAGACGCATTTATTGTAATCCGAATGAAATAAAGAAGACAATCGCAAAGACTCTAATAAAAAATATGTGAGTCTCAATATCTTGTTCGATTGTATAATGCCATTTCAATTTAACACACATTGTTTGTCTTGTGGTAAGAATGCTAAAAGTGTTTCCAGTGAGAAAATATCGAAAGGGACAGACATGACCCATGGGCTGATCAGGCAGGTAGGCGGATGGTAACCATTATTTAACTAGCTAGCGGCTCACCAATCGGCCATATCAGAACGGACCCGTACCGGGATTTGAACTTTCCACCGTGATCCTTTCTTTAACGCGCGGACCTGATAAAGAGCAATAGCCAAGGGCGTGATTTACAAGTTAACACAACATTTTCGTCGAATGTTATGGCACTGGTTGACACGATGTAATACTCTACGTGATTTTATCAATGAATATGTGAAAGAATGTTTGAGCTAAACTTCGCAGTATCTGAACTGTCGTTACTGTGCATCACTGCTGACGCAATGTTTATAACAATGAATACATAACTCGAGTATGAATAGACACATACAAAGTGCACAGCCATTCAAAAAGCACATTGAAACTTGAACGCATGCACCTAATTCAAAAACAAAATACACTCATAATAATTTTACATATGAAACATGTAACATAACTGCTATAATCGCTAATAAAAGGATTTTACAAAGTAATATGGAGGGGATTTCTGTAACTCGTCCAGGTCAGATCGAATCTGTTTCCTGTTATTCTGATTAATCATGTACGATATAACCACGTAAGCATTTATAATACTAAGATGATTTCCGAGTTAATTAAATTTCAACACCAGATACAGATTGCAATCAAGACCACTTTCAAAGCCATACTGTGTAGATAAACACGGACAAGTTGGTGCGAGTTATCTACAGGATACAAGTTTGTTTATCAGAGTAAATATATCAAAGCATTCAAGTAGCCTATTTACTATTTATATGTAATTTATTGTTTACAAGAATCCGGGTTGACTGAGATGTTCGTCATATCACTTAATAGCTTTCATGACTGTCTCTTGACAATACCTAGAAACATTTGTTTCTAGATAGGCCAAAGTCAATATTTAAAATCAATTGTAAATGTCAAATAGAGATAAAGATTTAAACCTTATGCTCGACTTCATCATTCACTTTTTATCTATATATACTGTTTTACCACACAAATATAAAGACGGCCCGTAAATTTTAACTCCTAGATCAGCCACCTTATGTTCATTAAATATGCATTTGGTCCATCTGAACGTAAAATATTAGAACTGGCCGTATTTCCTGTATTGTTACTATATTGGTTAAAGGTAGTGAGTGTGATTTTAACGTCAAATTCACTTATTCGCTGAAAACCGGCAAATTCACATACAATCAACAAAAACTAACAAACATCAGCCAAAAATCCGAAAGATTTCAACTGGTTATTGATAAAATACGAGTTTTACCTGGGGTCAGCAAACCGAAAGTAACGCCAGTTGCGGAATCCTCGATCTATTTTTAAAGACTGTTCTGAGCATGCGCGCACAGCGTGATAATTTGTAAACAAGCAGTCATGGAATCGCAAGAGTCTAGCTCTACTACGTCTTCGGTAAGTATGTGTTTTTTTTGTATACACATTTTGTTTATAATATTTGTCGTGAAACTTATTACCTATCGAAGATTATAATTGTTCGATCGTCTATTATTTACAAGACAATTGCGCTAAGTGGGGGTCATCTCAAAACGATTTCTGTTCGTAACAATATGACGTAACATATGACGTAGCGGACTTCGATCCGTGTACTGCCGATCAGATGTTTGACTGCCCGGTTTTGCTTTTTGTAAAACTAGCTCATTATTGACGTACAATGTTTTCAACGAATTATAGCTTTGGTTACTCCTGTCCGTCCGTTTACGGGTCTGTATTTAACAAAATGTGGATATACTGCCATGATTGACCAGCATAGATCTAGATAGATCTGCAAGGTTTTGGCAATATTTGATCAGTAGATTCTGTTAAAAAAGAAATTGCTTAACTTTGAAAGGGACATGTATGAAACTTGGTACGATCTACCAGATATGGAAAAACGTGGATAATATGCAGGGCATGCTTTTGTTGTTATCGCATTCAAAAATCACTGTGGCAATCAAGAATGGCCATGTTCATGCATTATTAGTTTTCAAGGGGTGCAAATAACATGTACTTGCATAGTTAAAACCCATCTCTGTTTATAACCAATAATTAGAATGTTGAAAATTAAACATTAGACATACAAATGAAGGAATCAAAAGTAGAAAGAGTGCCTGATCCGATGTAGGCCTTTAACTCGGGACCCCCTAAACACTAGTATATGGCGCTCTACCGACTCAGCCAACCAGCTTACCCCACACCATTATACTCCTCCGACTTCCAGCATTTGAGGCTCAACCACCTTTAGCCATCAAACATCACTGCCATACGAAGTAAATCAAGGAAAATCAAGAATGGGCATGTGGGGCTCGAACTCGCAAACCCCTGAACATTAGTATGGCGCTCTGTACCATCTACCCCACACCACTAAATGAAGGTCTGATATAATGAGTGTTTTTTTGAAATGGCCAATAGGTTGGTACAGCTACTGTGTGAATTACAAACTTGCATTTTTTTGGCATTCCTGCTTGACTTTATTGGAGATTTTGTTTAATTATTTTCAGGAACTAGTTGATAAACTAGATGAACTTGAAGCGAAAGTTATTAAGAAAGGTAGCACAGAAGATGCCATCTGTGCTGCTGGACATTTCTGCGACCTTATCCCGGCAGCATGCACCAGAACCATCAGGTAGCCAAGACTGGTCGTCTTGGTGCCCACTGACAGAGAATGTGTGTTGTGGAATGAGACCAAACCTGTGCTCAAGTGTTCAGCCTGTAAGATCTATATCATAGTGTAGGTTTTACACACAAAATAAATGTCCAATTGTATGTACATGCCTTAGCTTTTGGTTTTTTTACAGTTTTCTTGTAACTTATACAAATCGGCCTTGGCTCTATAGTTAGCATGAAGTGGTTAGCCAAGCAGAAGAAAATTAACCCATTAGTGTTCAAACAAATTTTATGTATGGGACATTACACATTATGCTCTCGTTTTATGTCATATGATTATCAGATACAAATGTGTTATATGTAATAAAACCCTGCTATTCATACCAGATGTGAGAATACTCATTTGCAAAAAAGAAGAGATCAAATGTCAGGAAATACCCACCGAGCCATAACAAAACATTTATGGTAATTCACTTTTCACAACCCAACAAATATTTCAACTTGATATTGGTTGACCTTGTACATACCAATACAGAAAGAGATTAAGTGAAAAATAACTGAAATCCAAGTATACATATTTATTACAGTGTTGGATACAGTCTGTCCTCTTTCATTCAAATGCATCAGATCCAAAATTTTACATAGAATATGATTTTCGAATAGCCCATTTCAATTTTGATGTGCGTAACTATATATATCGGAACCTGATATTTATTTCGGACAATTCGGATAGAAGGTTGTCGAAAGAACGAGGTCTTACTGTAAAGAAGCAGGAATTAATTGTAAAGCAAATGTACTAAACAAATGACACAAACTGCAAGTACTATAAAGAAATTACATCTCTAAAGACTAGGCCTTGATACGCTTCCTAATAGTCTGCAAGCTCAAACATTATAATTATACATATGTTGAAAGTGACTATGTCCCTTTCGCCGTTGTTTTTGATGAGTAAGAATAATTTAGCTACATACACAGGATAATACTCAAGTTCCCCTACATACTTTCCTTCAACACACCCACTTTGAAATCTCTGAACAATCTCGGTCGAGGGTCCTCAAATCTTTCCTGAGGGTCCTCAAATCTTTCCTGTCGTTATTTCAAAATCGAATGGGTGGTTTCGGAAATGCAGTTTTTTTAAAATACCCACTGTATACATAAAGGGAATGAGTCCATGCCCTCCCTAGTGACCATTTTTGAGTATTGCAATAATCTGGCCAAAAGCCTGTGTAATGAATATTTGTGAAAAATTATCTCAAAATATACTTTATAGTACATACGTCAAAAGCAAGTGACAGAAACCCATAGTGGCCATGTTTTGTGAATATTCAACATAATCTGAACAATCATTGTATCAAATTGTATAAAGGAACGTTGCAGTCAAATTACAGGAAGATCAGACCAGTTATCTCATTCTCATAAGAGTTTGAAGTTGTTCCTTCATGTGACCATCTGACCCTTTTTCGACTAACCAAATATAACAATATGTATGGAAGTCAACACCAATAAGCAGTGAGTGATCACAAAAGCTCAACCTGAGAACATGCACTTTTGAGTCGAGTGCAAAAATGAACTATATGTATACCATGAAACAGTCGTAAAACGAAAATGTATTATGATAATGAAATAAGTAAAACTGAATAATCATAAATCCGTCGCATAAAAACTCAATATTCTAGATTCAAAAATGCATTGTGTCTATGCCTACTCTCTCGTGTATGAGGAAGAACAATTATACAATTTTTCAAGGCTATGGTTATGTAATTGTACAAAAATAGGACACATGTTATATAAATTATTTGCAAATAAAATTCAATTAGCACACACACAGTCGACAGTTAGGACTGTGTTACTTTAAACACAACAGAAACAACATACAATCTGTCTTACACCAACTGAAAATACTATACAAAATGGTTGTAAAATATTGTTTCTGTTTCAATAACAAAAGAGAGTGAACGCCACATATATAAGACAGTGCTTTTCCACACAGACCTCTAGGAAACAACAATCCATGAAACACAAGGCATTTCAGGAGGCTCAATGGTTCATACATAAGGTAACAGCCGTACTGGATAACTAGGAGAATCAAAGAGGACAAACATCAGATGGAATACATCACAGGACAAGTCAAGACAGCTGGCAACAATAGGCCGAAACTTGGAGAAAATAACATGAGTGATATTATTGCACAGGGGAAAGGGAAATTTAACATACATTTCAAACACAAATAGAAATAATGAGAAGTCACAATTATTCTGTACTAGTTGAGAGTCTTCGCCATTTTTCCAGTCGAGACTGGTATTTCCTTACAATGGCTTCTGTGGGAGGTGGTGATGATGGAGCAATGGTGCTCGACATCCTCCTTGGATCGTCTGGATCCTGAATCACATTTCTGCTTATAGGCTGTTTTTTGTGGTGTGGTGTGTACGTATTGACAATTTGTAGCATTATTTCGGGAATGTATTCATATGTTTTTGGAACTTTCACAAACTTGAAGGTCCAGTGATTCGCTGCTTTTGAATATGGTCTACTGTAGCTACAAAGAAAATTGTGAAAGTAACTTTTGAAGACATTAACACCAATGACTACCTGTAAAGACATATAGTGAAAAAGAATTATACAAAAATTCAAGAATGAAATTCAAATAGTAAAACCCACATAAATATTATTCAGGGATAAGAATGATCACTGGCAAAACTGACAACAACTGCAACTAGAGGGTCGTGAGCAAAGTTGTTAATTACCAACAGGTTAAGAATATCACTATGATTATAATGTATACATTTCTGGAAAGAATATTTTTGGAAGTTTCCACCATATACGTTCAGGGGATATGGCTCTGCTCCCCATTTTTTTTATTAATTCAATTTTTTGGACAATCAAAACCCTAAGATTTTTGTAGAAGTATTAAGTATATTAAAGTTTTCTTGTAATTTCAAGTACGTAAATGAACCAATACTTTTAGTTTTTTAGTGCATAAAACTTTCTTGTGTACAACACTATGCATACTTACTATGTCTCTCCGTTCTTGTTTTTTCTAAGAGGTCTATCAATGTGATGCATGTAATCAATAGCAGCCAAATATGATCTGCATCGATACACTGGAAACCTGAATGATAGAAAATAGTAAATCTTTCATATTTTGCTACACATACTAGTTTACTGTAAACAAGATGTCAAAGGGCAACGTCAAGCCAGCTAATTGTCAAAAGATGAAGAGAATAGGGATATATAATGCTGTAAATTGCACATCTATTTTATTTATTCTCAAAGTAATGGTCCAGTATGTCAAGCCCACAGCAGCGGGCTTATCAAAAACTTGTGCCGAAAAGACTCATGGTAATAATCTGAAGTTCCAACTTTATGTCACACTGATAATTTCCCCATTTTCAAGAACTAAAAATGTAGATTTTTTCGGTATAGAGAAGAAGGGACAGTGTATTTTTACCCCCCCCCCCCCCCCCCCCTAGACGACCATCACTGCAGCACGGATAGAATTACACAGCTTGAGAAATGCTATAAGAGGGCATAACACCTTTCAACTACCGTACCATACTGTATTACCATACTATCGCCTACTCAGCGATAGGCCCTGTCGAAAACAGCTAATTGTTTTCATCATTGTTGGTCCTTTTTCTATTCAAATCAGTAGGCTTCAAATTCAAGGACTTTTAAAGACATGTGCGAAACTTGTTAATATTTTTGGTGCAGAATTTGAGAAAACAATATGAAAATGTAAAGTTCTCATGTGCCACCACAAAGTTTATTCATGTGGATGGAAAGGATCGAAATTTTCCGGACATAAAATAAGAACAGAAAACATCAACCAGTGAAGTAGGATGTAAAAAAAAGAGTGAGCATTATTTACACATATAACACTACATTACATTTAGGAAAATATGAAATAAAATCAATAAATACTTTTGTTAAAGACTTGCACATTAAACAAATAAACTAATTGTGTCCACAGGACACTGATATGGACTTTTAAGTTGAATATTTGTAGATAGCAATACATATCAAACCATTCCTAGAATGTCAGTGGCTTACAATTTAACGTCTGAAGGATGAGTAAATAATTCAACAAAAGTGTGAAGGTATTTGTAATACAACTTACTCATTATCGAGGAAATCTGTGTGTGTGCGTCAGTAACCACTTCTACATTTACTCCAGCTCCAAGTATGTCAGCCATGGCTCTTTCAAAACCTTTTGCCTCCATGCGGCCAGACTTCAGCTGGACCTCTCTCTTGTCTTCCATGGCTAGAATTTTTTTACCATCCTGGTTCATCATGGTATATGTACAGAAGTTGGCAGTGTGTCCAGGACTGTCCATTCTTCCATCTCCTACAACAGTACAAAATAAACAATCAAACATGGGACTTGTATTTATAAGAAGGGAGTAGTGCTCTTTGTTATAACTAACACCACTATTTACTTAAATATAGGCTATGCATACCATCGACTTTTTCTATGATAAAAGTGACTTCAGCATAGTGCTGTAAGCAAACCACAGAACAGCACTAATTGAACAATGGTACATTCTGATTCAATACAATAAATTATTATGATAATAAGACACAAATATACATGTATGTTAAGATGTGATTTGTAAAAGAACAAATGGAAGTCTTGATATACCTGCTATGACAATTCTTGTGCTCCTGTGTTCTTTCATGTTCTGCCAGTATGTATTTACAACAGGGACAACAAAATTGCTCTGTATCTGGTTGAAAGGACAGGTTGGCTGGACCAGGTGTAGTTTGAATGTGCATTTTTGCACTCCTGTCATTATCAAGAAAATATTTGTAAGATAAACTATATAAGACTGAAAATTAGATATCACAAAATCTGCCATGTAAATTTCATATACCTAATTATTCTTACATGAACTGAGATAATCAACATTCAGAACATGACATTGAATGACTTGTTGGCTGGATTATCTAGCATCTCATGTTTTCTATTATTGAAAGTATGAATACAGAAATATCCTGAAAACTACATCGAGTTATAATGTCTGTACATAGCATGTCTCTCAGTGGACGTTGTGAATGAAGCCACGTTTATAGAATTAAAATATTTCATTCATACAAATATCAAGTAGATGGACTTCACAGTACAACAATAAATGCAACCTTTCATCAAAAACACACATAAGTAATGAAAATTGCCGTAAAGGTCAGCATATAAAGTATCAAATATAACCTGGGTATATAAATACTTATTCCGCTTGAATGGTTTGTTCAAAATTCATGGAGATTATTTCACTATACAGTCAAACCTGTCTGTAAAGACCATCCATGGGAACAGCACAATGTGGTCGTTGTTTACAGGTGGTCTCTATAAACAGATTAAATATCGTTGATAATGGTCTGATGGGAGATAAAGTTGGTGGTCTTTGCAGACAGGTTTTGCAATAGTGGTCTTTGTTCGCAGGTGGTCTTTAACACGACCTTTGCACGATGTACACAGATTATTAGTGTGTAAAGCGGAGGTCAATAATAATGAATTATGAGTACTGAACATATACCAGCCGTCAAACTGGTTTAACCAGTCAATCAGGAGATCTACTGGATCAATTTTCTATATCCTGAAAAATAGCCAGGTTTTGAGGGTCGCAGACACCCATCAGGATCAAGGGCAGCGTTCCTGTAGGGGGGGGGGGGGGGCAGAGTAATGGTGTAAACAGAGAAGATGTTTTAAACCCAAGCAGGCTCAACAACAACTAATCACTCGACAGAAGCGGTGATTACTATAAGGCACTATACTGCCGGGCCTTAATTAATAAAAAAGACTTGAATGTAGACTGACTTACACATTCATGGAAATGTCCCAGTCAGATGGAATGTATTCTGGATCATTTTCATCCATCACTTCTCCAGCATCTAGCTCTCCATCATCAAATCTACAAATTACAGATAATTGTGATATTGTAAAAACAAATATGACATTAATTTCATGAAATTATTTCTGTAATATATATATATATATAAATACACATGATATTTTAGCTATTGCTTATGCTGGTTAATATCAATATAGAATGCTGGATGTCCATTATATCTACACGATATGGACATTGCTTAATCTGGTAGTTTGATGCAACTCAGGAGCGGCAATGATTGTTGCAACAACAGTCCTTCCTTACACAGGGGTTCTAACAGCTGAATGTTCTCAATCCTGAAGATTTGCTGGGGTTGGGGGACTGCAAGCTGCTCTGATGCTTCAATGACCCAACATTATCAGATGCAGACGTCTGATGATCTAGACTATTGAAACGCATTTGTACACAAA
Source organism: Mactromeris polynyma (assembly GCA_032209605.1). Taxonomy (NCBI): domain Eukaryota; kingdom Metazoa; phylum Mollusca; class Bivalvia; order Venerida; family Mactridae; genus Mactromeris; species Mactromeris polynyma. The sequence goes on along the minus strand of JASFXZ010000108.1, from coordinate 62,586 downwards.
ACGTTTCGTACCAGTCGCGATTCGGCACCTACCCCCCAAAATATTCATCAGATTTACATTGATCTCAAAGTGACCCTGAAGCCACTTACAATGTAACTTACATGATACATCCTCAAATGTATTCAAAGGAAGGAAATATTAACAAAAATACACTGTGACACTCACACTTATTGTTACAACAGAATATCTGTACGTATGAAATTTGAAAGGAAGTTTCCAATTTGATTGGACATCTGCTTCCCTTTGGATTAGCTGCCATACTTGAAAACTTTGTCATCCTATTACATTAAAAAAAGAATACTGTGTTAAACTAACAAAACTAGCAATGTTATGTACCTTTGATAACCATTTCTGGCATACAATATATAAAAATGTAAATAACATATTGTTTATCAATTCAATCCACTTACAGTTTTATGAAGAAAATACAAACTTATAACAAGTGAGTGGTAACCAAGCAATACTGGTCATTCTTGTGTTTTAGCATGTTCTGTAAATCCATAAACTGGCTGTTACATATAACTATTATGCAACACTTCCCTGAACCATCAATTCTGCTATTGTCAATGATACAAAACAGTTACAATGAAAAACTGCTAACCTTGGTGCATCAACTATGATGGGTTTGTGGACTTCTTTAGGGGTTGATGTTGATGGTACTGCAAAAGTTCTGTAAAATATTGAAACACGATACATTGTATTTGTTCATATCTGCCAAGTGTAGCAGTAATCATCTCTAATGGAGCTATGTTATAACAATAATCATTATATGTATCTTACATAACATATTCAGACAAAGAACATACACACAAACATATCTACATAAATTAAAATTACAAGAGCATGCAAACAGATTAAGAATTATACTTTTTCCAAATTATAGTCTCACAACAATCACATAATGTCAACATTCATCAGCAGTCACACATTACTAACAATGTACCATGGTGTTCAATGTAACAAATGGATTCTTTAAGTTCTACTGACAATATACAATGCATAAACAATTATTAATACAAAAACAACAAAAGTAATGAAATAATAATGCATACACATGTTTGTAAGTAATTTTGCATCATATTGATTTTGCTGATTAGGATAATTTCAGTGATATTTGTTTTACATTGCTAAAATATATAAATACTAACCCAATATCTGATTATGATGACATAACCAGACATTTGCACCTCCCTACAATATATAAATACTTAGATGTTAGTGTCTATTATACAACAAATATTTATATTATTTCATATGAAATTTATGGATCAATATACCATAATTGATTTTAACTGAAATTTGATCTCTTGGGCAACACTACTTTCATTGCTACTGACTCTTTAGAAGTAAACTTATTCAATATTTCAAAATGGAATATTATTAGTGAGCTTTATAATTATATTTTTGGAACAAACTTCCCTAAAAGATATGTACTCAAAGATATTTCGATAAACCATTATTATATATTTGTTTTCAAAGTTTTTGAAGTGAAATGACTATGGGTGAAACCACCAGGGGATGAAAAGAAAATTTAATGATACAATAACTACCACATAAGCTAACAGGAAGGTCTATTTTGCTCTCAGATTTGTTCACTACAAAACAATGAACATACGGATGTATTTCAATGATAGTGGCATTGATATTGCTAAATTTTATATACTTTTATGGGAAGAAAGATGCCAGAGTGCATCAAACTGAAGGCCAAGTACACAGATCTTCAAGCACTGTGTAAAGAGTGTGGGTGACAGACTTGGCTGTTTCCAGTAGAGGTGGGCTGCAGAGGGTTCACACTCACAGCCCAATCTGTATGGACCACATTGAGCTTCCTGGGCATAAGTCGGGAAGCAATGCAGAGCTTCAGTGAAAGAGCTCGGCAGACTGCAGAGAAAGCATCCAGCTGGTTATGGATGAAAAGAGATCAGAAGAACTGAAAGCTATTCACTGAGGGGTAGTGATCACACTACTGATCTGCTGTCCTGAGCTAAAAGAATCGAATCACTCTGTGATGGACGACGCTCAGCAGATGACCTCATGTGGATGTGCAGCTTATACATAAGTTATAGCTGTTTTACAAGCTAAAAGTATTATAAATACAATAGCACAATAAGTTAACATTAGCAATACAGTACAGTAAAAATCCCTTACCTTTTGGACCCGCTAATACTTTACGATTCAGATGATGGGGCTGTGAATGTTTTTTCCTCTTTCTATGATGTGATTCTTTATAACTACAACCTGAAAATAACATTGCGCATTTTATTCTTGATATAGCTCAGCTTTCATCACTGTGAAATCAGTGTTTGCATTATTTTGATCTGTAATCAATAGGTCAACCAATCGCACATATATCAGGGAATACGTTCTTTAGCTAAATATGTTCATGCTTTTGAATTTGACTGCGCATCTTCCATCTTTGTTTTGCGTTATTTTTCGTCGTTCAGGCATGTATTTAATGTTCATAACTATCATTTTTTTAAATATGTATCGATCGAAGAATATCGAGGATTCATCGATACCGTTTCATTTGTTGACAGCTCTAAACTGAGGAAAATGAATCAACGAAGTACTGCGAAAATTGAAAAGAATAATATTGAGACTATCCCTCACCATGAAATCAGCATCTCGGCGACTTCTTCGTCTTTTTCCAAGCCATTTTCGGCCTTTATATTAACCCCTGTGTCAATAAATGGCCCAATCCTGACGCTTTCGACACGTCTCTGTATAGCTTGTGCAGCTTTCTGCTTCTTTTTAGTCGAACCAGTAACCGTTGTCGGCGGACCAGGCATTTGTTTTGTCTTCGAATGTCGCGATCTTCACCTTGTGATCTCACGAGACCTTCCCACAATGCATTTCGAAATTTCGAAGCTCTAACTAGGCGCGTAGGCCAAGATAGGAAATACCTGTTTTAAGCTTAAATTTTTATGGTTATAGAGGGTTCTTAAAAATAATAATAATGCAGAATGAAAGAACAGGTCTGTACAAAGGTATTAACATGCAAAATTCTGAAATTTACGAGGATCGATTTTTTTGATAAAGTGACACTCACTACCTTTAAGGCATCTTTAACATTTAAAAATATACAGCTTACTTAATAGGGAAAACAAAAATATATAATTTCATATTATTACTTTTACTTACATGTTTCTGCAATATTTCATTTCGATCAACATGTATATACATGTATGAGAAACTTACACAACTATATAAATACAAATGTAGGGCATGTTTACACATACATCACAATCATGTGTAATTGTCTAAAGAGAACTAACCGCACAACATATAAAATGAGGTTATATTACAAGAGAGCGTAAGTGTCGACAGGGAACGCCACATACATAAGACCGGGAAAACAACAGTTCATAAAACATCAGTCATTTTTGCGATGAATACATTGGTTTGCGAGTAGAAGAACCCAGTCGCTAATATTTGCGATTTTATACAGGTACCCTCGCAACTTTGCGATGTTTACCATTCATCAATGTAGTGTAAACCTTGGAGCAAATAAAAACATTCCAGTGGCATTTTATAATGAAAAAACGTAAAACTTGTGGTCGTCCTAACAATTCTGATCAGGCTTCATTATTTTCCCGAACAACACTGGATCTTTTAATTAATAATGCTTGATAGTTGTGAAACATACAGTGCTATACAATGTGCATATCTTCTTGTCAGTTGATGTTTCACATATAAATCTATGATAATATGTTAGTTAGCATGTTTCTAGTTAGAAACTAAAGAAAGCTATAGTGTGCTTACTATAATCTTTGGTTTAGTCATGTGATTATGTGTATTATTTGTTTTGATAGTCCATCAAAGTGAGAAAAGTCTCGAAAGTAAAGTAAAAACCTTTACTCCTATAACCCGTTTACCTAACACGTTAATGTTACACTGAAAATTGTCAAATTATGCAATAATGAAAAGATTTACCCACGAAATTCAATGCAAATAAAATCTATAACCTGTGTTTTAGAATTAACATCAATATGAGTATACATCATATGACACGACAGACGTAATAGAAAATATCCGCGAGTCAATATTGAAAACGAAAGAAATATTCAATAAATTTCTAGACAGCGTTCACGGTGAAAAATCGCGAAGAAATTGCCCTAATCCATTTCAATATAAGACCTTCCACTGGTCGTCCTTTTGGTCAATATTGACAGGCTTAACTTGTCATCTATGTCACCTCTCATCGAAATTCATTACAAAGCTAAACGCTCATTGGTCAGCAGTAGTCGCTTATCCAATCAGATATCGCTTTACAAAATATAGCGACAGGCGGAGCTTAACTTCTCACACATGTGTTTTTTGTGGCTGTTTGTCGGTCAATAATGAAAACATCAACGTTAATTTCTTGGGCATTTTATTAAACTCATTGGGCCTTCGTGTAATCAAGCGAGACATCCGAAAGGCATTCATTGTACATGTATAAACATACCTATTATCGGGTTATCCCCAAGCTGCCCGATATTAGGTATGTTTATACCATGAATGCCTTTCGGACATCTCGTTTGTTAATACGAAGGCTTATACATCACTGCTATTTCAAGATTTCATCAGTAGGCCTTATTTTGTTCGTAAAATTTAGATGTATGTACATTTATGTAGATAGATTACTTTTGTAGTAATTCAATCCAATAAGATGTTTATCATATTTGAATACACAAAGATCTTATATATTTTTTGATTAACTTATTATGAGTTTTTACTTAAAATAAGGTTAATAATAATTTGGAGTTAATTGAAAGAATAATTCTAGTGACTTCATTAATTGAAGCTTGTATATCTATGGGGTAATTTCTATCACTTAAATTATACAAATATCACTTTTTTCGTTCTAATTAGGCATTGTTCTCCATAAATGAAGTCTGTGTAGAAATTTTCTACTGTGGAGAAGTTTTCAGGTGTATTTCATTCCACAAATGTACATATTGTCTTATTTTATATGACTAAAAAAAGTTTTAGTAAAAATCATGTGGTGTTAAAACGGACGAATTTGAAGTTCTTCCGCAACTTAGATTTTGATAGACTTTTGATATGTTGTTCTACATAGATTTAAGTTTCATAAACAGTGAACATCATTTCTGTTGCAATTATTTGAAGGTTTGGCCTTTTTTGACGTAGAATGACTGGACTATAAGGTCAGATACCTTTATTTTTGTTTCATTTTTACATTATTATAAATAAATAGTATCTTTAAGATTAATTCTGTTAAAATAAGTGTTTTATGATGAATCTTCAATGTGTTTTGATGCAGACTTGAGAGCTAATTTTCGGAGATAAATTAAGTTTTCATAGCTAGATTTTCTTAGGCATTTTTGGTAATGCTTCTATGAAGATGGATGTTCTTACTGAACAGTAATTCCTATAGCATTGTTTAGTCTATTAAAACTCATTTACTGTTTACGCTCTTACGTAATTACTGTTTGTTTCTTTGCTGCTGAGTCACGTGTGGCACTCTTTGTCCGTCTGTAGTCCGTCCGTCTGTCTCAGATACTAGGTGATAACTACTTTACCGAACACCCGACTGTGTACCCGTATATGCAGCTGTATTAACTGTCGTAGTGCAGTGGAGCAACGAAAGCGAGCAACAATACTATATCCAAATGAACGTTCTTAAAAATCCAAATTAATTGTGGATGCAAACTCATGCTCTTTGAAATCCATTTGATAAAATAGTTGATGAACTGTATGTCTGAGTATAAATTATTGGAAATATTGAGTAAGGGTGCGACTTCAAGAAGCTAAACATTTGAGAACTTTATTTGTCACACCAGAAAAACGATATGATGACTTACATGACATTTGTTTCTTAAGCTCTTGTTTGTAATTGCCTGCCACAAATTTGTACATGCAAATTATGTCACTGCGTTATGAATACAGGAAAGTTTATTCTTCTTTATTTATGGAAATGCTACAAGAAATTCTTTAAAGCAGAGCTTAGCCCTGGTACTCTGAATCACTTTAAAACCATTCTCCATAGGACTGATGTCAATGGAAAAGTTTCAACCCCATTTTGAAATGCTAATGATGGTCGGTGAATGCATGTTGGTGGAACAGTTTATTGAATTTATCCAGATGGATTCCTTAGACAGTCAACCCCCTCACAACTTGGTTAACGCTCTGGAAGAAAAGTTCCAGGAAGATCAAAAGCTTCAATTAATGAAACTTGTTCGGGAATTCATGGGTCACTACGGATATGGAATGGTAGACAGCCAGCAAAAATCAAGTCAAACAACACTGGAACTTCCAAAACTATGTATGTGATGAAGTCTTATGTGATAAGATTCGTGTTCTTGAATGGTATTATGTCAATGTCAAAGGAGGTAGAGGTCAGAATGTTGAAAGTGATCTGACACAAGAACATTCTGTTTGTAACCAAAAAGCTTTGATTAAATCTCTAGGTGCCAATAAAAGTGAAAAGGCTATCAGACGAGTCACAGGTGCTGCAGACACATTAAGATCAATAAGACCTTTTCAATTCACACCAGGAAGAAAGTGTCCAGGTTTCACAAACATTAACTCTGTTCCAGTCAGTGTAGAACCAGATTATTACGAGACTCACTAGAGGATTGCATGTTGTTGTTGAGGAAAATGCAAATGATAATGATATTATATAAGTAATTTTAGGAATTGTTTTGGGCAAGTGGTTGATTCTTTCAGTATTATAACAATACCTTTCACTGTATGTGAATACTGTGTTTATTAATGTTTATAGTAGCATGTCTGATTCTATGTGCTTTTTACATTTAGATCTAGTATTTCAATGAATGATGTGCTTTGTCCTTGAACTTTCTTTTGTTGCTTATAAAGTCATAGTAGCATCACTTTGTGACAGCTAAACAGTTCATTTCATATATAATTGCTTTGAGAGATACAAACAATTTATAAATAAATGGCATAATATTTATTAAAGGAATATCATCATATTTCAGAGGAAAATATGATTATTATTTGAAGCTGCTCCCTCAACAAAAAAATGTATCTCGCCAAAATATATATTAATATATATATTCAAATACAAAATGTAACAGAAAAAGTTTGAATCAATGTGAAAATCAATAAGGCACTCTCTGGAAATCAATTTAAATGTTGGGTTTAAGGTCATAATGTTTTTATTCGGATTTCAAAAGCCTTAGCTTTTTATTTAAAAATAAATAAATACTTTACATGAATTTATACTGGAATATACTGCGAGTGAGCAACTTCATTCCAAAAAGTGTACCAGTCAAGTCTCTGCATATATACATGTAGCATTTATTAATACTGCATGTTATTTTTTTAAAACAGTATGTTATAGCAGTGTTGACATTAGTAATGTTTAAGAGATTATGTAGTACATATATGCACAAAAAGTAATGATATTCAGATATAGAACAAGCAAATCATAATGATAAGAATGAAACAATGATGTTTCTAGTGATTTGCGTGAAAGGTAGAAAACACTTCAGGGCTTTTGTCTGTTTATTGTCACATAGCTTCAATTACTTCTGTTGCAAAGACTAAACTTATGCAATTATAAACTACTTGAAAATTTGACTTACTACTCATCTTATGCAACCTCAGAACTTACAAGATTCCACTCTGAGGGACAATCAAATTTCAAACTAGCCCTTCAAACTCTGTATAAACTAAAATAGAGTTATGGTTCTTGTACACTGCACTATATTTCATTGTGGATTTACCATTGTACATGTATGAAGCTTTATTGAATTCCATTCAGTTTTCCAATTCACGCTCTAACAAATGGCAACATCTCTGTAGTCGTAATGTTCACTTTATTGAAAGGAATAAAGAACTTGTGCTTGTATTTAACAATTTCAGGTTCTTATGATTTAGAGTTACCTGTAATTTCAAAACATTCTTTTATTTTTTCAGATTTATGGGGTATTACATAGGTTTCATCCAAAGAAAGAAATTTTGTAAATGATATCAAACAAATATAATATATCATATTACCAGATAAAGCTAACTTTCTTGTAATTCATAAAATAAAATCAGAAAGATTTCTTTTGAACATTTTCAAAAACTGATAGCGAGGCAGCTTAGAAAATAATTGTGCATATTTTAGTAGAGGCATGAAATTTGGCATGATGATAGGTGAGATGATACTTAACAATTTTGGATATGGACCCCAAGTAGCAGCGGCCTGTAGTAAAAATGGCCGCCATTTTTAAAAATGGCCGTCAAATGCCGATATTGGTTTTAAGAGTATGTAAAAATGTGAACAGAGATAATTCAAAACATAGTTATTGTTGTCATTGCCTACGTCTACACTACCCCTGCACCAACCATATATGTTTCACAAACAAATAATATATGAATATGACAAAAGGTAAAGAAAAAATGGCTGCCAACACACTTATAGATAGGCACATTTCACAGGCTGTTTTAGAAAATCATTACATTTTCGTCAAAACAGCGTCCACTATATGCACAAACTACTGTACACTTCAAATATGTTTTAAAACACGAACAATGCAACAAAAAACTTTCTTACATGCATAGTTGATCATTTCATTCACGTTAAATTAAGAGTTTTCTACGTTTCCCATATATGCTCTGCTTGATGACATCAATACATTACTTTCTGTGCACTTTAGATTAGCTTTAGAACACTTGTAAAGACCGCGGCAAGCCTTTTTACAGGCACATTTTATCAGCTCGTAGCATGTTTTCTGGACTTGAGGAAGGTCTGTCCAAATAGGTTGCCATCCGTCGGATGTAAGATTTTCCCATCCCCATTCCCATTCCCCAGGACTAGGAAGTTGGGGTTTTTTCTGCAAGCATGTGTCCCATATATGCCCTGCTTGATAGGTTGCACGCTTCATATGTTGGACCAATGCAGCTTTTGTTGGGGGGATGCTTTCTAAAGCCCTTGAACCCTTGGAGAATAACTGCTGCCGAGCTGTATGAATATTGCGATGTTCACTTGTGCGCTCATAAAGAAGTATTACAAACCTTTCTATTTCACTAAAACTGTCTTCTGAAATGACATCAGGTTGGTTGGCAAGATCCATAAAAACAGTTGTGACAGCTGGACAAACAAGCCATGTATCCCAAGCACTCTTTTTCCCCTTTCCAGCAAAAAAGGATACAACATCACACCCTGTGAGTGCGTGGAATGCGGGTAAGGCCTTTCCTTTATTTTCTCCAAGCTGATTAGCTATTTCATGGGCAGCAATGTAGCGAAAGTGTTTTCCTATCCCAAATGCTATCCAAACTTCCTTGGCAGGAATGTGACACATGTTTGCAATTGTTAGCACGACAACATCAGTGTCACAGGTTCTTACAAGTATCCGCTTATGTCCTGATTGTGCGGCATCCAATAAGTGAAGCATAATGCGCGAATCTGCTTCTTCGTGAGTACAAGGTTCTAATGTGTTGTTGTCATCTCGTCTTGGAGAACAAATTAACTCTTTCATCATATGTACTCAATAAGTATTTCCCTTCAATCTCTTCATTGGTGATGTTTTGTTGTCATTGACCCTTAAGAAGCTCTTCCAGTTTCCAGGCATACGTGCTGTGGGAATAACTCCGCGCTGGGTTCCAGATCATCTCATTTCTCGTGTGGATGCCTTCAGACTGTCTTACGTAAGGTCAACTCTGTGCACTGACTCAAGTTGATTCTTTACATAAGGTATGAAGATATTCCCGGTGTAATCTTCAAACGTGGTTGATGTTCCAGTGGGTAACATATGGACAAGCATTGACGCATCAAATACTTTCGCATCAACAACTGGTGGTCCATCTTGATCTTCAAAAAATGTGAGTAAATTTGACTTTGTGCCGTCTCTAAGTTTACCAGATTTGGATAATGATGGCGGCCATGGTTGGTTTTCATATTTGAAAAACTCGGCTAAGTCTCCATCTCTTGACTGACAAGCTATGTACAATCATGAAAAAGGGCACAGTCCTCCTTCACCATTGTAAGTTGCGCCTTCTGGCTTGATGTTGGTTTCCCTCAAGGTCGACTGAATAAGGGGAGTGTGTTCCTTTGTATCGGATCAGTGATGGGCTTCGAAGCTCCAATGCATCTTTCATTTACAAAGGCATCATACTGCTCCTGTCCGATACGGGTTACATCAGCAACACTTTGAACAACAGCGTCACTCATTATCTCCTTGGTGTCAATAGTGAGCAAATCTCCACTGTCTCTCTTCAAAGGGGTTCCCCATTTCCTCAATCACGGCAACCAGAGATTTGACATCTTTTGCAAATGCCCTTTATATACTCTGAATCTGGTCACGATGATGTTTCCCGCCATCACCTGTGACTAAAGCGTTAATCTGCTCGTGCGCTTGGTCTAGGGCTATAGCAGAGAAAGGTCGCTGTGTCTTGTGGGCTACAAATGCCCCTGCACAGAATTGATTGTACACACTAGGACGAGTGTGCAACAAGGTTGACATGTCACGGATATGGACCGAGAGCCATCGAGCGCTATAATGCGTGTGATCAAGTGCAAAAAACCAAGGGACCAACTTGGTTACAGCCAGTATATACATCTCAAAGTCCGATCCCCGCAACGCAGCAACTAACTGGAGGATACAGAGTTGAAGCTCAAGAACTCTTGACCAGTAGAGGAACTGGGGCTGATTAGCGGACATTCTCAAGCACCTAACTTCAAATGGCAGAACTGGTTCATCAACTGGGTGTGCTTGAACGTAATCATCATAAGCCTTCCATTTCAGTAAGTATAAAGCTGCTGCAGTCACCTGATGAGCATGTCTTGTTCTAGCCAAATGCGATGCCTAAATGAATGACTCAGCAAACACCACTTGAAGCTATATCAGTAGCTGTAATACACTTTGGAAGTCGTCTAACGGATATTCTAGTTGCATGCATGTGTGTATTTTTGGATTGTGGGACGGACGGGTGGACGGAAGGAAGGACGTTCAAAAGACGGACAGACGAACGAATATATACATTATAATATATGAATGGACAGATGACTGAATACCGGACAAAATGCTGAGCAAATGATTAAAACTGTGCGCAACCATTTGATTTTAATAGTCATATATACGACATGCTAAAGAACAATACTTAACCTATTACATGTATAGTTCGTCACATTTTCAGTGTTTTATCACGATTAAATGTAATCAATACTATAAATACACTAATCTTGCATTCGGCAACGAGAACATTTGTGTTGAATGAAATATAATTCATTTAAAAAATCAGCGAAAAGTCGATCTTTGTTTTTTATGGCGGCCATTTTGAAAATGGCGGCCATTTCAACCAGGAGGTGCTGTCACGTGGGGTCCATATCCAAACATGTTCAGTATGATCTGATATAACTATGTGCCAAACGGGATGCTTCTACTAAAAAATGCACAATTCCGTCAATAATGTTTGCTTAGCTGCCTCGCTTTGACCATATCGGTCATGTACATACTTTCTTGGTAATGTCAAAGAGTTTTAACTAGAATTGAACTGAATTTCAAATAACTTGAATAAAACTGAAAAATAATTCAGTCCTCTTTGCTAAGAGAAGTTCATTGTAACCAACGTCATACCATGTTAAAAAAGGTACAGTTCACACGTAAACATTTCTAGGAATAGGTTTGGTTTGTCTGGACTGCTTTCTACGATAGAAAAACTAAGTTGCTTTGGGAGTTCTTGCTTTTTTTTCACTGTAAATGTTCCACTCAAGCCAGCAATGGTGTACCGGAAAGAATGCTTTCAAATTCGTCAGCTCCTTAAAGGCCGTTCTAAATTCTTCTCCCCTGAAATTATGAAGGGATAAAAGAATTATCATTTGTAAATAAGTGATTGAAATAAATGCTTGTTTAAGGGCAAATACAGTTTCACCACTGTACAAAGTTGTATGGGGGTACACATGCAAAGGAATCGGCTTGTCTGTCCATCTGTCTGTCTTTCAGTAGACATTCTGTATGCAGACTATTACTCTGTCATGCATTGTAGAATTTTATAAAAACTTAGAACAAATGTTCACCACATTTACAGTCTGTAGGCATTTTTTCTCTCTGTGTTGTTACTCTAGTATTCATTAAAGGATTTTACGTCTTCCATGTTTGTTTACTACCGAGAAGAAGTCCATATAGTTTTTTGCTAAATAAATACTTTGTTTTTGGTAAGCAAGGTTAATAAGAGACCCTGATATAAAGGGTATATGCTTAAACCAGTGACCACCAAGTCATTTAAAATACAGTTATCATGTTTCGTCAAAAATCTTGACATTGAGCCTGTTGTAGAGATGAGAGTGAGCGTAAGGAACGGTAACTCTGCAAAGAGGATTGGTAGGAAAGGTGAAGCAGATGATCCCAGATATACAAGACGAAGATTTAGAGCTTTGCCTTGTGAAAACCTTTGAGTGTCACCTGCACTTACAAGGGCAGTGAACTCTTATCGATTCAGAACAACTGACACTGCAATCAAAGTTGTGCGAAAACTAGTCACTTCCATTTCTGATATCATAATTTCGAATCAGTAAAATAAACATATCAAATCAAATCATTGGATGATTGTCCTTAAATATTGTGTCACACAGCACCACTCAAATTCCAAAATAACCAGAACAATTGATCACTTTATGGTAAAAGCATGAAACTTGGCATAGTGAAAGATTAAGGGGTATAGACAAAAATCAGATACGGAGCCACGAAAAAAATCCAATATGGCCGCCCAATTAAAGATGGCCGACATAACCATACACTTGATGAAATCTAGCAAAAATGCAAGAGTTCAATAGATTTTTTCAACTTAATAAATACAGAAAATGATCTGACTTTGTCTGCATGTCATCCAGTTAAAAAACCCGAAATTGTTCACAATACGCTGAATAGGGTAGTGTCCGCATTCTAGTAGTGTCGGCATACTGTTCAGGTCTGTCAAACAGATACTCAGGCATTTGCTTGACCACGAGTTTAGCCGAAAAAGATATACGTTTCCATCAACCCTTTCTTTATTAATTTGATGAGGTTTTACGTAGGGTTTCAACATCATTTCAGTCATATACAGCGGTCAATTGACCTAACCAGTTTTCCTGGAAATAATTATCATCTAGTACTGGCAACTTCTCCACATGTGCTAGACATTTAATATCGTAGCTACGTGGCTTATATGTACATGAACGAGGACATGTGGCGTTTACTCACCATATACATTCGTCATATTCGTCCCAAGCCGATAAATGCAAACTATAAGAAGTATTTATTCTTAAGTTCCTCTGGTAAGAGTATTCACAACGCGTCGAACGATTAAGCGTCCTGGCTGCCGACCATCGACCCCAAATTAGCCGGTTTTACAAATATATAGTATAGGAAGCTCCTGACTACGCTGTGAGCGACTCACCTCCGACGTGACCAGCAAATTTACCCTACATGTTGCCGCACTCTGCTGCCACTGCGGAAAGGCATTATCTGCAGGGCAACGACCCAGCTTTGCCGCATAAGGCTGGTCTTCCGCTGTTGTCGGAAATTTATAAACAATGCGCGCACCCGTGGTTACACCCAGCCCATTGTCAGGCCAAGACATGAACCCGGTGGTTAGTCTGGTGCGCAAGGACCCGGCTGCGCAAGATAGCGACAGTACCTCACAGATGTTGCTTCCGGTAGTAACCTTACTATCAATAGCTCTTTCGATACCGATTTTGCGTTAATGCCGGAACTTGCGCGTGTTGATGAATACAGTTAATATTTCCACTGACGGACCGTTGCCTGATGCGAAGGCTTTCCACCAGCTAATGTCTAATGTCCCATCTTCATTTACCAAATGACCCTAAAGTGATTATATCCTTAAACGGCATGGCGTATCACCGCCGAATGACATTGCGCGCCGATGAAATAAAGCATTGTTTACGTCGTAGTATGCAAGCGCCCGATCTGTGCTCAAGAGTCGATGCAGCACTACAGGAGCGTGGCTGGTACGCCAAAAAACAATTTGAAGTCTGCATGGTCGCGAGCTTAACGCAAATATTTAGACACAAACATGGCCGGTCTGAAGGTCACCAACACCGGGATTGAGGCGGGTCTTGCCGTTGAGACTCGTCGTACGTACGAAAAGGGCTCGGTCCCGTGCGATTACCACGGCGAACTACTCGACGGTAAAGCGGGAATTCGTCGATACGAAATAGAATATAACAAGAAATATCTTTAAAAATGATGGTCGGCGCAAGGTTAAAATTTGTTGTACAACATAAAAGATGCCTAAATGCTTCAATTACGCAATAATAATACAGAATTTCCAAGACCTGTAGGGGAGATCATTGCGTTCTTCTCGGCGGGATTCGACATAATTATTATTATAAATAACTACGTAGTGTAGACACAGTATAGTCTGTTTCAATATAGATCTAGTTCAACATTACTTATTGCATAAGTCGTGAACTCACACATCCATGTTGATAAACTTGTTACATAGCGATTTATCTGATTAAAAGAATATTAATGTTCGCGACTGGTACATAAAGCCAAGAAAGTCTTCTTAATTCCAACACCGGACAATTATGATGAATAACAACACTTACTTACAGGATAAATCTTGAAGTACAACATAGAAAATGTTAACCAATCTGCTTCAAGGTTATACGTATTTTTGAATTGAAGAGAAATGGCGCGAAATTGCCTTGGTGGTTAACGAAAGATTTGATTGGTTTATAAAAAAATATGCAATTAGCTAAACCTGTGCCGAAAAACAACCCGAACAATCAGTTCGGCTTCGAAGGGCAACAGTACTGGATAGACGCCGTTAACCATTGTGAGTGTCACGAAACCTCAAGGATATTAAAGGTAGACTGATAAATCACAGCTCAAAAAACGCCAACGTCATACCAAAACCGCGGCGCGTTGGCGATCAAATTCAATTGTTATTAATCGCAAAATGCGACCTCGGAGCTGGCGTGCCATTGCTTTTCGATTACAATTGCAAAAGCGACAGCAAGTCCGATTTTGAAGGGTGGATGTGCCAATGAGCCCGTATTATTAATCGTTGATCGGAGGGTGCACACGCGTGCTACCTAATGGTAAATATGTACGATACTGCGCGTCGCATCGGAGGGTGCACACGCGTGCTACCTAATGGTAAATTTGTCGCATGTGAGTATGATGAATATTTGTAGTGTGTGTGTGAGAGTGGTCTACGACAAGAGCGACCTCCACGTGGCGTAGACTGGATAACAACGCTTACCATGGAAGCGTTGGCCAACTGCTTTGTGAGTATGAATGTAAGACAATACCAGTAATGCTCCGTACTAGTTATATATGGCCGAAATTGTCAAACTTAATATACTTAAGTGTGCGTACATGTGCCTGCTTTCCGACAAACCCACATAAGATGATATTTAGCAACGTATGAAAAGCGTAGAAGCCAAAAACGAATCCCGGGCTAGCGCAAATTTCGGGTTTCATCTATTTTCGCGATATTAAACCAACCGGCCGTCTCTTATTCGTCATGATAGGCAAAACAAATTACCAACAAAAGAATCCAAAAACCGGGCTAGTGGAATGTTCGAGTAAAACCAAATTTCGCAGCATTAACCAATCAGCCTTGTCTTATTCGTTTTAATTTGCGAGAATCGACTGGTATGTAAATTTAATGTCGTCAGCTTCGACTTTCTCACATTTTCGCGAGGTAAATTGTTCATTGCATACTTATTAATCGACTAATCATCCTGATTTTGGTATCGAAATGCGCAGAAATATCTCGGACACGTGCTAGAATAAAAGATTTTTAATTTGATACCGTACGTTAGCGTGTACATTAAATATACGTACCCCTACCCCAACAGCGGGTAGTGTAATCTTGTTCTCATTTGGCCGTATTTCGTCTATTAGTCGCTTATACTCTAACACATTTGACATAAACTTACACCATAGTGTTCGCAAACTCCATGTCTTTATATTGGTTTATGTTATGTTCTGCCTGAGGGAAGTTCCCGTTATAATACGTATAATGAAAATATTTTTGACAGATAAATGAACTCAGTTGCACAAATTAATAGCGTTACAAATGGTGAATGTAATATTATTCTATGTGGTGATTTTAACAGTCGCACGTCGACATTACCTGATTGCGTACCATATGATAATATGCATGAAGTATTATCAGATGTTGATGTATCAGACATCTATATAAAACGTTTTTCTCAAGATAAATGTACTAACAGTAACGGTCAATTGTTAATTGATATATGTAGACAGACAGGTTTGAGAATACTGAATGGAAGAGTAGGAGATGATTTTAGTGTTGTAAATGCACCTACGTAAGTCATAATGGAACAAGTCTTATAGATTATGTCTTAGCTTCAGAACTTATGTTCGAATATATATAAATACGTTTAGGATAGAAGATCCAAATGTTTTATCTGATCATTGTAATGTACATTTTGTAATAGACAATATGGTATCTTGTTCCAACAAAACTGTACCAAATCAAGATATGTATGACACTGTTGATTACAGATTTGTATGGGACAGTACTAAACAAAAACAGTATGTTTCAATACATGTTCAAGATAAATTAACAGATATTATAATTTCTTTAGAAAATGATGATTGTGTAAATCAGAATGATATCAATATATATGTAAATAACTTTGTAAACATTGTTGATAATGTTGCGTCCCCACTTTTCAAGAAAAAATGTAAGCCGAAATTTAAAACGGTATATTGAAGATTGTAAATCAAAAAAGAAACAGTTAAATCAAGCCTTAAACGAATACAGGTTTTTGAAATCAGAAGAACATAGAATAATCTCGTGAGTGCAAGAAGTCAATATAAAAGAACACTAAGACATAGCAAATTAGAACATGATAATAGACACACTAAACAATGTCGATATAAAAATGCAAAAGCATATTGGAATGTGCATGCTTTGAACAGTATTTTGAGAGCATCAACAACCCATCTGATCATTTTTTTACACCAGATGAGGATATTTTATATTTTAATGAACGCATAGTAAACAATGAATTCCAAACAATGTTTAATTAATTAGACGACAGTTTATCTGTGAATGAAATAATGCATGCACTCAAGCAACTGAAGTGTGGCCGAAGCGCGGGACCAGATAGTATGTTAAATGAAATTTTAATAAATGGTAAAAACCAATTGACATATTGTTTACATGCAATATTCAATAAACTGTTTAATACTGACAGCTGGTCCGAAGGTTTCAAAGTACCGTTACATAATCAAAGGACTGAGAGTCCTGAAAACCAGCGCGTTGTAACATAATATATGTCTATATATAGGTGTAGTGTAATGTATACGGAATGTGAGGCATGGATAGTGTGCATTTCCAAGCATTCCTTGTTTGCTAAGGTGTAATTACAAAGGTAGGAAATTGTGAGCACAACTGTGTTCAGAAACTTAATTATAGACCCAATGGACAAATATGTTATTTCCTAGTGTTGTAGGGAGGTATCTTGCTGATTTTCGAAAAAAAAACAATATGTTACTTGTATATTAGATACATCATAATTTGGATCTAATTGCATCCAATAAACCAAACATATGTTAACAGACAGATGCACAATGCACACCACTCTTCTTTTTTGCATGTATATAGCTAGTCATGGTGGTGATCTGGTCAAGGAACCTTTTTGAATCATTTACCTCCCACTGCTGACATAAGTGGGAAGCCTACAATCGCTTGCAGTGAAACCAAGGAATGTACTGGTTATTGAGATCCTGTGTAGATGATCCAAGCTGTTGATTGGGTGTTAACCAAACCTTATAGAACCCTGTACTAAGTCAACTAATTATAACCATAGGTGTAGTACCTTGCCTTACTAGTTCGGATTGCATTTGTCATATCCATACACTCACCTGAGACGTACAGTATTCAGATTAAGACAATATTGCATTAAATGCGTCCATATTGTTACCATATCATTGTAGTATTCCTTGGAAATCATAACATGTAACTTGGACTTAAACAGGCATGGCTAGCGCAGTTGGTAGCATGCTAGAATACCCATCTGTAGGTCATGGGTTTGTGACATGTTCAGGCCTACCCAGTTGTAAATTTTCATCTTTCCAAGATGACAAGCGCCACACTGCTTACTTTTGAGTGTGGAAGCTGTCTGTTGCTTGCAGTAAAACTGACGAAACACTTCTTATTGAACCTAGGTAGATCATGTATAGACTAATAAATGATCATACCTGTCGGAAAGGCATTAACTGAACAAAATTCAAACACAAATCTATTAGTGCTATTTTTACTGCATATCAGTAGTAGTGGAGTTTGTGAGACGTGACATATACATTCGTCACGTTAGCTATGATCCCACTGATGGCTTATAAACAGTAACAATTGTATATTCAACACAAGATAGGCAACAACAGTGTGTAAAATTTCTAAACTTTTATTAAAAATAACTGAGATCATCAATAAAAAGTAAAACATAATAATGTACACTAAACAACAACAATAGATTGTTCCCACTTGTACAAAATACACGTCTTGTTCATAGCCATTTTTATAGGTCAAACTGTTGAGCTCATATATGGTTAATTTCCATGTATATAATAAGTGGGAAAATATAGAGAGAGTATGCATGTGACAAACACATTTTGTACAACAATGTTTTTTTTTAATATCTGGTTAGTTTAGCATCATTTACTTTAGGTAAATATTGTAATTGTGGGAACTAACTATTAGGATTGCTTCATAAATTGGTCTAATAAAAATGATAAAAAATGGTATATGCTTGCAAATTCATAGCAATACGACACTGATGGTTACAAAGTCCTGGCTGTACCTAATATTTGTTTACCCACAATCAATAAACATAAGTATCTAATGTATATAAATGAAAGCATATAACCATGTTAGCATGACACATCTAGGGTTTACATATGAGAAGCACCACAAGAAAACCGGCTTACAGACTTATCATACATTTTTAACTTTTTACATTTCGTAATGTTATAGCTTTTAAAAAGTTCTAAATTTAGTACATTATAAAAATGTAAGTGTATTCATACATAGCATTTGGCGGGATTTGTTATGTCATGATGTGTAGCGTGATTAGCAGGAACACTAGTTTTGTTCATAAACTACTAACGTTACTCCATATAAACAAACACTGAGACACATATAAATGGAAAATATACAAAACATTGGAAAACTCTAGTCAACAATATTATGCACACCAATGTTAAGGCAATATATGCTGTAGAAAACAGCTGTATTAGCTTTGCCTAATTTTGATATAGAAACACTTGGATATATAGATAATGAACAAATCTACCACATGCCAACAAGGTTTTATAAAAAAGCATTATGCATAGATACATTCTGAAAAACATTGTATGTGCATGTTCTAGTTTACTTTCCCTATATAAGAAGTATATTTCGTATTTATCTTGGCATGACATACGTCAGGGGAATAACCATAAGGCATATAGACAATATTATTACTGACTGCAAAATATGACGTTTCTGACATCAGTAAATACTGATATCTGCACTAGAAAATTATTACAAGTGAAGTGTGCTTGTTTAATTATATTTAAAAACAAATACCAAATATTTGTGTGTTTCAGTAACAATTATGAAGCCATTCTATGAAAATAGAGCATTAAATATTGTATGCTATAAATAATACAAGTAACATAATGTTAATAATACTATGCATATAGCAAATCATTGAAATGTTCCTATGAGAAATATATACATAGAACATAAAAAAACATGTAAAACGTTGTATAAACATCCTTTATATGTAAAGTAAGACATAACCGATAGGAAGAATTGTACACAACATTAATTATTTACAAAGAGAATATACGGTTGTAGGACACATTACATTATGACAGTAGTAAGTATGTAAGTGTAACAGGGTGCTTAGTTTTTGTTTAGGTAAAATAAATAATGCATGTATAATAATGTAAATAGGGTTGACTATGCATCTAGCAAATCATTGTAATGTTCCAATGAGAGATATATACGGACATAAAAAACATGTAAAACTAAGTAAAATAAGACATAATCATCATAAAAAAATGAACACAACAATGTTTATTTACAAAAAGCGTATTTAGTTATAGGGCACATTACATAAATGAGACTAGATACAACATTTGCTCTTGTATCTAATGTTTTTGCACTTGGAGTACCAAGATCAATGGCATGGTAAACATTATTTGTGCAAATAGTACATATTATAGATTCCAGATCAATAGTAATGGGTAGAAATGATAGACTTGGTATCAAGATAGCAAAATTTTGATTTGTATAACAAATAGAAAAGCTTACACAAGAATATTATTTATATTAAGTTGTTAACAGTACATGAACAGTTATAACAAAAGAAACCAATGAGAATGGCATAGAAAAATATATGGAAATAGTACATTAGTATATTTATAAAATAAGCAATACAAATCTCCAAATTTGTGCATAATACCCTATTCCCAAATAATACTGCAACAAATGTAAAACAATCTAATATTTACAATATTTTCACTCATCCAAACCAATGTACAAAACTTCGCTACCCTTGCAAGTTATCACCAGGGTGAGTGGTCCAGCAGCTGTAAGCATCTCAATGTCGACCGGACCATCACTGCTTACAGCAGCAGCCAGCAGCTCACTTGGCACAGGGATGATGCTGTCATCATCTATTAGCAACTCTGTTTCACTCTCTTCAACAGAAACACCAACAACCAACACCCTGGACACAACTGTTGGTGTATCAGTCTTCTACAATTATAAAAATGTAAAGGATTAGAACAAACCAAAAATATTACTGAATAAGAAACATACACTGTAATACCAAGTTCCATACAGTGTTTGGTTACATATATTAGGTTGGCTGCATCTAGCAAAATGTGTTTTGCTGGCAAAATATTTCTATTTCCTGGTTTATGCTGATTTGTAATATTCAATTTCTAAATGTTCCCAAGGTACTAATTCTAATATATTTTACAAAATACCATCATGGCTAACATCCTACACATGTTAGTTTGCATTCAAACTAGAAAAAAATGTGAGTCAAGGCATTTTGTGGGCTACACATTTTCAATTGATAGTGGATATTCCATTAAAGTATTACTTGTAAAATTTGTTCTAGAGTCGAAGAAAAACAAGAAACAACAACACCAGAAACAAAAAGTGTCTGAAGTATTGCAAGCAGTACAATAGTCCCTTAGTGGCATAAACAGTGTGAATACCATACAACTGCCTTCTGTATTCAAGTGAATATATAAATACTAAGGGATTTTTCATATGATATGTGATGTAAATGCACACAGAGTTAGTCTAATAAGTTTTAAATTCATAACTGTATTACCTTGATCTCAGAGCGTACTGTAGTCTGTAGGCTTGTCTCGCCCTGGTAAATGTTGGTAGTAACATCTTTTATTGTTACATGATCCCCTGGCCTACATTCAACAGATGAGGCCTCCCTCCATAGGGCCACCCGGACCTTTAAACTACCATCTTCCAAATGGATTGATTTGAGGTTCACACTCTCCCCCCGACACTGAGGGTTTTTGTGTCCTCCTCCTGTAATTAAACACAAAGCGATTGTATTAAATCTAATATTGGTGAACACTACCTTGTAATCACATGTCTAGATTGGTGGCCATTGTGTTCAAAACTGTATGCTAAAGTACAATAAAAAACAAACAACAAGTGTGCGTTGTGATACTGTTTGGTAAAATGTGTAAGACAATGATATTACAATAACAGTTGGCAGTTGTCAATCCTAACAGCAATTAAAATATGCTAATTTTAATATAAAATCATGATAAAGCTATCAGTAATAACCATAACATGTATAACCTGCTGTATGACAATAATCTGTTTAAATTTTGCTATATACAACCAATAATAAGAGGTGCATAAATATCAAAAATTATCACCTGTCCATAGTCAGGTAGCAACAATGTTTATGTTGGTATAGCAGTGAAAATAATAGGACATTATCCATTAAGACACACACAAATAATGTAAACATCAAACAAAGAAGCGAAACAAGCAAAACAAGCAACATTCATTTATCAGTAGGATAGACATATATCTCTCAAAAAATCAATGGACAGTCAACAGTGTTAACTGACTGAACTTATTTTTCTTTAAATTACTGAATACATAAAAACAGGAGACATAAAAACCAAGGTGTCCATATTAACGGATAACCAAAAACAGCATACATTTGCAAGTCTTAACTTCATAGGGATGGTTTTTTTTGGACTTTACATGATGGAGCTTTATGTGTGTGAATGTTGCTGCTTAAGTGTGGAGAGCGGTTGAATGGAACTTAACTAACATTTTTAGTAATATAACCAAGTTGCATAATAAAAAGCCTGGAAGTCAAACGACACAATTTAATAATAACCCCGTATCGGGTAATACCGACGATGCAATGATATTTCCTGCCTTAGCTTTACAACACAATGATATAAATAAAATATCATAACCGTACGCTATATAAGCCTATAATCACCCACGTTTATAATGAAAATTCCAGACATAATACAGGATGTTTATAAAATGAAACAAAATGGCGGATACTTACTATGGGGTCACCGCCAAAACGCGTATATACACATGAACAAAAAACTACATGAACATTCCCGAACATACAATACAATAATATAATTATAAAAGTATATTATGAATAAACTATTTTCGAAAGAAAACAAAGCAAAAAGCCTTTGTGTTATCTTATAGCGCGTGTAGTATCATCGAAAAAGTGGGACTATTTGACTTTTTTCTACAGTTGTGCGGTCTGACTGAAAACGGACTATTTAGGATGGCAGTGTTGGAAAACTTAGGCGCGCTGGTTAAAAAGGGCAGTATCAACAACCCAAATAACTATAGAGGTATTACATTGTTGAGTATTGTAGGCAAGTTATTTTCTCGCATTCTTAACAATAGACTTGACAATTGGGCAGTACATTATTTTGTTTATGTCGAAGCCCAGGCAGCATTTAGAAAGCGTACGAGTACTACAGAAAATGTATATGTTTTACATGGACTTATATCACATATGTTAAATAAGAATGACAAGCTGTATTGTGGTTTCATAGATTTTTACAAAGCTTTTGATTATTAGACCAAATTTGTGGCATAAACTTATACGACTTCCTGGAATACGCGAAAACAATATCGTCGGGATATATATCAGTAAAATTATTTTCAACATATCGGTATCAATGTTGAAAATATGTTTACTGTTATATGCCGACGATATTGTTTTGTTTTCAAAAACACAGCAAAGTCTACAAAAAGGTTTCGATATTTTTTAGAATATTGTAATAAGTGGAAAAATCAAAAGTGATGACTTTAAGAAAATCAGGTAGTTTATCTAGAAATACGTTTTTTACATATAATGGTAATAATATCGAAGTTGTTAATACATTCTCTTACTTAGGTATTGTATTTACTGCTGGTAGATCAAACACAAATAACTTTAGCGGGGCAATCGAGAAAAGCAATTTTCAAAATAAACAGATATTTATACAATTTCACAAATATTGGAATAAAACATAGATTAGAATTGTTTGACTAATTAGTTTTGCCAATACTTAATTATGGATGTGAAGTCTGGAGTTTTCATACGGCTAGAAATATTGAAAGGGTACATACACAATTTTGTAAACATATTCTTGTGGTGAAAGGAGTAACACAGAACGATTTTGTATACAATAAATTTGGCAGACATTCTTTAATGAAAACAAATACGTGAAAATCGTTTACAAAATATTAAAACGTGATACTGACTCATGCCTAACATTACAAATTGGGCAAGTATGTTGCGGGATTTATTGTCGTCCTAAGGATTCTACGAAGTATGGTATTTTCAAGGTGTCGGAAATAAAATCAGATTTATTAAGTTAGTTAAACAAAGTCTTAGGCACAATTTTATGCAAGTTCTGAATACGAACATAAATAATTCATCTAGAGCATTATTTTATCGGGAATTGTGTATTGACCTTCAATTAAAAACATATCTTAGTGTCATTACCAATCAAAAACATATTGACTGTGTTGTTAGAAGCTTTATCAGCTGGCACAAGTACAAATTTGTTGTATAAATCTTGAATTTTATTTTTGAAAATACGGAAGGACACTTTCGGATCTTTAGGTATGAGATTTGGATTAGATTGATAAAACTTAGTTCTTAGATCCATGATTTTTATAATTTCATTCTTCCAGGACGTAAGGGCATTGATATCTGCATGTTCCCTTTTACACTATGTATTTGCATAATTGTTAATTGTCAATAATATGTTCTTTACATTTATAAAAATCTATCTTGTTAGGGTACCTATATTTGGGGCCCTTAGAATTTAAATTCCTAACCCTTTTATCAGATATAATTTTAAGGTTGCCTGTGATTATATGTCCTGCGGGTTTATATAGATATTTAGAATTTGAACAGTCTCAATAATTCCTTCCGTATTGGTCAGAATTGTTATCAGAGATATCGAGATCAGTAGTAATATTGTTGTAGTAATGTACTGCATTGCGTATATGTTTATTGTATTTATAAGAAATAATAGGTAGTTCTAAATTTTTAAAGTACAAAGGAATTAAAGATTTCACATTGTTATTTCAATACGCTTATCGATACAATCAATGCCTTTATTGATAAAAGAAAGTTTGAAAAAATGGCTCACATGATCTTTTCATTATCTATATTGAGGACGTAAGAAATGACGTGTATAAGATTGAATTAACGTAGCTGTGTCATAAAGAAAGTGTGATCTAGTAAATATATCATCGGCAACCTCATCCAGATTTTAATGGAGGAAACAGGTAGTGAGGCTAATTTACTTACCATAGTATGTCTGCCTGAATTTTTTAGAATATTGTTTAATTCCTGAATAGTCATATCATGTCTTCTTTTTCTTTAATATTTCCATTAATCCTAGTGCCATGTGATCTTCTACGGCGTATTCGTGTTTGTGCCAGTGAAAATATGTCTATATTTAAATTTTGAGAGATATTACCTTGTTCATAAATATTATCATTCAGGCCCAGAGGATAGGGTGATTGTAACTTCTTAATCCATTCCAACTCTATTAAATGTCGTGTTCTATATCTTTGTGAAACTGTTTCTTGTCTTTATAAATAATTTGTTCCAGTGGTTGAAATGTAACATAGTTAAGTCAGTGTCCAGAGATTTTAAAATGTCTATAAATAAAGTTCTTATATTTCTTATTATATCGTATTTTATATTTATGTTCTCTTAAGCGTGTTTTTATTTGCCGGCCAGTCTGACCAACGTATTGTAAACCACAGTTAGGATAATTTCAAGTAAGTAAATAAACCATATCTTTACTAGTACATGTTATATCAGTTTTAATATTAACGTTAAAGGTTCTACCATTTACATTTTAAATAGTATTATTTTTACAAACTAAATACTTACATCATACACACCTCTTAGAACTGCACTTAGAGATAGTCGGGTAGGTCCTAAGTTTCCTTGTATATCCATAATTCGTAGCACCATATTTCCGAAGTACTGGCGATCCCAGACGTGGCAAGGAAATAGTGATTGAAAAAAAAAGTGCTAGAATTTGAGGAAACAAGAGGAACTATCCTTTTGGGTGTATTAAATTTCTTTGTAATTGTCATGTAGAGTGTTTAAAGATACCATTATGCAACGAGTGTCGTTCAACACGGCATAAAAAAGCTTCCATCAAAACTAAATAGTATGATCAATTAAATAACTATGCTAGAAAAGAATGAATATAAAGATGTATCTCCAAAATAGTTACCCAATCTACTATAGCTAACTAGGCCACCAGAAAAGAATGAACATCCATTTTAAACTATGTAACCATTTTAAACTAAGTAACCATTTTAAACTATGTAACCATTTTAAACTATGTAACCATTTTAAAATATGTAACAAAAAATTACAGTGTAAAATGTAGTAAAACATGTGAGTGGGGAGGGAAAGGTATTATGAATGTATAAGTGCTAAAACACGGAATATGCAATTAGCAAAACCATGTTAGTACGGCTGTAATTAATCTAGTATTTAATCTAATCTTAGTTTGAAGACTCGGCTCATAGTCACAGACTTCGCAGCCATTTCCTTCCGAGGTCACAAAACGCATGTATGTATCGGGACGACGAGAGCGAACACTATCCTCTTAGAAAAATATTTTGCCTGTTTCCATTCGATATCTCTATTCATCTCAGTACACAATTTTACTACTAGCTCGACCTTAAACTCTACCTTCAATCGCAACATATCGGCAATTCCCATACAGTTCGTAATACAATACGGAATCACGGAAATTGTTTATAATTCCGCGACGGAATGAATTGTTTTTAAACCATACAACAGAGATTAACAGTAACTGCAGCTATTATACGATTTGCTACTGTATTCAGTGTGCAGTAAACTAATGGTCAGAATCCGACTTCAGAATATTTCCAACTTGTCTACCGAGCGCGTCCAGGTACAAGGTATTACCTTCGTTGTCTATAAATAGCGAATTCGTAACTGCGGTCAAATTTTATGAATGATAGCGGAAATTGTTTGTGAATGAATCGTATCGACGATATATATAGTAACCTAGGCGGGGGTCAAACATGAAGTCAACAATATCAAGAAATGTATCCGAACGGAGCACTTGTTTTCGATAAAAAATAGTCCTCCCTCAATTCATCGATTTCTCTTTTTTACGTTAACAAAAGCTGCTCTTACCAATGAAATGTTAACCACAAACACTTCACAAACAATAATTCAGCAATAATTCTTGAACCAGATATTTCACTTTAAAATAAAATTCTCAGGATGGATTCGGAAACAGTGAAAACTATGAAATAAAAATGGCGATACAATTCAAAATGGCGTCTCTGGCAAGGTGTAAATTTTCACAGTTATAGTTCATGTTTACATATGACTTAAGAAAATCTTTCAATTTACGTGCAATGCAAAAATATATGTTAAATCCTATTACAAGTATTTCTTTTTTTAAAATGGAGACGAAAATAAAAAAAGGAAATTCTCTAGATCTTTTACACGGAACTAATATGTGTATATTATATAGGTCCAGGTGCACAACTGCCCCGTGGCCGAGTGGTTCGAGTCACTGACTTGAAATCACTGTAACCTCTCATAGATTGATTATGATGGGTTTGATGATGGGTTTGAGCCCTGCTACCGATCATATATCTTTATGTGAGAAAGTTGTCAGTTTCTTACAGAGGATAGGAGTATAGTAACTTTACTGGTTCTAAGCCCAGGGACTGTTTTTAAAAGTAAACTGCCCGTCTGTTAAAATGACAAAAAAGCGTTAAACTCCTACAATAAACAGCATGTATAATTTACATGCTCTTAAATATTTCTATCATGACTCTATCTCAAATACTTGGATGGACATTAATATGCCCCAAGTTAAGAAATAAAAAATGAAATTATAATATTGCAATAAATTACCATTTTTCAATAATGTGGCACTCATCACAACAGTAACCACGTGTTGCTGCAACTCACTCTGAAGAAGCTGTCTTCCATTCCTGGTGTTTAACAGTGCCTCTGGATGGCACAGAACAATTTCAAACTTTCCTTGTTTAACCTGTTCCAAGCTAACATCTGACTGACAGGTGTATAATTCCTCAGTGCCACAATAAATCATCATCAAATACTTCTGTTTCCCACATTAGCCTTTACGACAACATGACATTTTATGGTCTCTGAGGCTTTTGCATTGATCCTTCTGTATCACGTTCAAAGGGGAAATTACCAATACAACAGGGTTTTTCTTGTCCTTTCCCAGAATTTTCGGCAAAACGTGAAATATTACACTTTTACCATAACTTTACAGATAGACTTACAACTAAATCACCCTTTCTTGTTACCCAAATGTAACAAAGTTTATCTCGAAGGACAATGTTTTTGTCATTAAACACTGACTGTGTCGTCTATGATGTCTTCCATTTTTGTTTACTCAATACCGGATGTATGAATGTGTAAACTACCGAGAAGTAGTCCATATAGCTTTTTGCTAAATAAATACTTTTGGTAAGCAAAGTTAGTAAGAGACCCTGATACAAGAGTATAAAGGGTATATGCTTAAACCAGTGACCACCAAGTCATTTAAAATACAGTTATCATGTTTCGTCAAAAATCTTGACAGTGAGCCTGTTGCGAGATGCGAGTGAGTGTAAGGAACGGTAACTCTGACAAAACTGACACTGCAATCAAAGTTGTGCGAAAACTAGTCACTTCCATTTCTGATATCATAAGTTCGAATCAGTAAAATAAACATATCAAACCAAATCATTGGATGATTGTCCTTAAATATTGTGTCACACAGTACCACTCATGCCTTGGAACTGTCAGCATAAAATGCTGGGGGTTTGAATCGATTTAACAGCTAGCTAACCTCACACCTTATCGCTATATGGTCATTGATTTCCAACATATATACATAAATTGACTAAGTAGGCAGTAACTAATCATTAAAATAAACCAACCATCACGTACATATCAACAGACATACAGTAACTAATCGAGCACGGAGGAACAAGCAGCCTTATACTGACCTTGTTCCCCGTAACTAAAATAGTAACATCAGAATAGAAGTAACCTTAAAATGTCAAATTAAAATGCAATTTAAAATAAAGTCAACTTGATAATGTGTTTACTTATTAAAAATTCTTAGATATTATTGATAGGGAAATGGAATTTATAACTAAAAGAAATTATCTAATAAGAAAATAAAACACAAAAACACGACTGCACCCATATATTGTGTATCCAACGAATATTAAGAAAAGTTTACTTGGTATTGTCAAATGACGTCATAAAATGTAAATCGCATTGTAGATATAAAAGTTTTCTTGGTATGGTATAATCAAAAATTATTGAAAGCCATGATGTAGGGGATTCAGTCTATCACTAATATTGCACTTTTTCGAATATCTTTGAAATAGCCGGAAGCGGCGAGATTGCCCGGTAATTGTTAGGGTCGCTGGTTGACTTCCCGCTTCCTTGTTATTGTCAGGCTTTGCTTGGTTTATTGTTCCTGTGTAATGATTTCATTGAATAACCGTGTGATGCATTTGTTGCCATCTTTATAACTTTGCTATAGTGCATTATTACCCTGCAGATGACCTTATCAGTCCTACCAAATTGTCTAACTCCGAGCATAGAAACGATGCTCGGCTTATCAGCTACGGCAATCATTCAGTAACTGTTAACCAGGCAATTTAGCTTGATATCCTGCTGTGCTGACCAGCATACTGTAAACATTCAATCCCACCTAATTACTTTATTGCTGACCGCATGTTCACACTGGTGAGATATGGCTAAAACAAAGACAGCTGTTTCGCTATTCATTGGTAACATACATTCTCAGATTATACAAATGTTCAATTGATATTATTCTCTCAGTGGAGACAGTTTTCTGCAAAGACAGACTTTTATACATGTATATATACAACTGTTCTATTGATAATTATTTATTCTCTCCGTGGCGATATTTTTTCTGCAAAGAAGGACTTCTATATATTGCAGAATATGTAAGTAAATATTTTCTATTAATTAAGTTTAGAATATTAAATACCAATTGAAATCATAGCTTAACTAAATTGATGATAACTGGTGTAAGACTACACAGTATTAGACTTTATGATTTATGATTTATAAACTAAAATCTAAAACATACTAGTTGTATT
Organism: Mactromeris polynyma; assembly: GCA_032209605.1. Classification (NCBI taxonomy): domain Eukaryota; kingdom Metazoa; phylum Mollusca; class Bivalvia; order Venerida; family Mactridae; genus Mactromeris; species Mactromeris polynyma. Next base: position 32,949 of record JASFXZ010000108.1, on the reverse strand, counting down.
TTTTGTGCTTGTGTTAATGAAAATACTCATTCTGTAAGTAGTCAATATTCTTTCATTGACTTATATTTCTTGCAGAAATGCTGTCATCCCATTATGGAATTCAAAATTGGAATTTTAAACAACTTAAATGTCATTAGTGATGACAATGGAAGTCAATGGATTCTCTTCAGTGACATTAAAGAATTTATGAACAGTAAAAAACATCAGAATGAGAATAAATTGAAAAGCAGCAATGTATTTAAATGGCTAAAGGGGAAGGACAAAGTAGTCAAAGCAATCAGTGACAAACCAGCTTTCAGTGTTCGAAGTGTACTTCAATTCTTCTTAGCTCAGAGTGAACATTACAATGTGTGTAACTAAATTTCCAAAGAAATACAAAGTCATCTAATGACAAAAAAGTCCGATACCAAAACACAACTCACATCTGTACAGGACATTTACATAGCTGTATCTAAAGCCGAATTCCTTGACAGAGAATTGCTTCTTCATGTGAAAATTAATGAAGATGACATTGAAACAATCCATCATGCGTATAAAAATGAGTTTTCAGAATACAAATGGAAAAAAATTTGTTACTTTGAAAAACATTTTTCTAAATCACATAACCTCAATTTGACATTAGAAACGTATGAAGGAATGGTTTTAAAGAAAGTATTATTCTTTGAAAATCTTTTCAAAGCAAATACTGTTGCAAAAATATTGGTCGACGACTCAAAGAAAGAAATAATACACAGAGTGAAGCGGAAAGAACTGGCAGGTGAAGAAGATAGTGTATGTTTGACAGGGAAACATGTGCATCGTCCGTCCGTTCTGGAGATGCAGATTGTTGATGCTATACCCGACCAATCCATTGTCAACTATTTATTCTGCGTTGACTGTACAAAACGATGTAATCACATGCCTTCAGTTCATGTATATATTGAAATTCAAGATGGGAAGGAAGATTGTATACATGATTTGGTTACAACAGTAAGATCCTTTGTTGAAAGAGAACATGACGAAATATGTGCTGAAGTAGTATTCTTTCCATGCAATACCATCAATAATTTCATAGATAGTGATGGTGAATATCTGAGATTTCAAATGCAAGACAATGTCATAGCTGGAAAATTACTGGGGCAGACACTTTTCACATTTACTCCTAACTTTGAGGACGAACTCCCATTTGAGGAAACTGGAAAGTGCCCACAATGCTTTTTCAAAACTATTCTCAAACCACTTTCTATGAAATCCTTTGATCTTCTTGAAGAATGGTATTTAGAGACGCCTCTCACATGCCAACTATTATTTGAAAAATTTATTAATAAGTACACAATGCAAAAAGCTGAAAGCAAACAGACCTTTTTAACTAAAAAATATACAAGGTTATACAGCCAGTATGACGCGCTATTGAATGTTGCAAACAAAGCGTATTGTGGCATTATACAAGATTTGAATACTCAAGAATTATCAATGAATTATCAGTCAGTTTCAACCGTTTTCCAACTCACTTCTACTAGTGCAGAAACAAGGAAACGCATACGACATATACAATATAACAGGGATTCTTTCATTGATTGAGAAGCACTGGCAAGACAGATATATAGGTGTCAAACTTGCTCTAGTTTTAAGTCTTAGTGGAAATGATTATTTACCAAAGTTTCATGGTATATCTCACAGCAAGACTGTAGAAGCTTATCCCGGGAGTCCAATGCTGAAATCTGTTTATTTCATGTGCTTAGAGTCGGCCAATGTGTATATATTTGAATTAAAATTGTTCTTGCATTAAAGTATGCTGAATAAATATATCTATCTATAGTATAAACTGAACAATATCTAAAATAAACTACAGGGTTTAATGTATTATCCATTGTCATAACTCACAAAGAATGTTTTTTGTAAAAATTAATATTAAAATGTTTAATTTCTTGCATAATGGATCAAATTATAATGAATTAAAGTACATGTGTAACTTGTTGATTCAATGTATATTAAGTATTGCATAAAAAATAATAAGTTGCATCAAACCCAAATCACAACTTTCTTGTAAATTTAGGCTGAGAAGCTGACCATCTGAGTTTGTAACTTGATACTGCCAGTTAGGCTTCGGCTGTATAAATCAACTGTTCCTTGGGGTGAGGTGTGTAATTCAGATGTTATGATAATGATCAGCTAGCAGATAAGAAAACTAGGAGAAAATGGGAAAGATTAGACCATTTGGTAGGACTGCGATTATTGTCAATAGTAAATGTATTATGATCATGTTTTATACACACACACACGCACACGCACGCACACGCACATATATATATATATAACAGATTGTAGGGTTATAATTTTCATATAATTTTATATTGATATGTTAGTAATGTTGGTATGTTGATATTAATAATATGATATGTTCATATTTTGATGTTCGCCATATTTATATTTATATCTGTTTGTATACTGATTAGCCACATGGGTCTGTGACCTTCTGGTTTTAAACGAAATAAACTTTGAAACTTTGAAACTTTGAAACATTTAACATGTTTATTACCGCCGTACTTAATATGCTCATAAGATATGTGGATCCCAACGAGGCGGCCTTACCATTCGGCAATTTATTAATAATTTCATTAAGTTCCAACACATGTATGGGTCTTATTAGAAGTTTCGACACTACTGTCCACGTTGTCTGGTGAAAGCATTAAATTCTATTACATTTTGTTCAATCGTTTCGCGAAAATTATCATCATATTTTTTGTCCGTTGAGAATGAAAGTACATTCTCCAACCTTGAAGTATTTTGTCCGGTTCGAACACAATATCGTAGTATATTCCTGTTCCCTGTTGATTTCTCTTTTTGCCCTTACGTGAATTTATCATCCAAAACCCTTGCTGGTCTAGTTCTGAGAGTTCGCTAATCCTTTCGTTTTCGTTTCTTTCAAATACCAATGCCTCTACACTAAATTTTCGTTTTTCGGTCTTGTATGTATCAAACATGCTACCATGTTTTGGTTGACCGTGACCAGGACTACGTAACGTCGTATTACGTAGTCTGTATTAGGAAACCGTTAAGGAGGACAAGTAAGTCTGTTTTATTTAAGCTATCAGAATGACGCAAGAAAAAGCCTTTCAAGATTTGGCAAACGAAATGTTGGCTTTAACTAATCAGTTAAGCGCGCAAACGATTACACCTTACAGTGGGGATCCCAAGAAGTTCAAACCCTGTGATAAGGAAATTGGACATTTATGCATTACTGACTCAGGCTAATGGGAATAGAATGAAAATGATAACGTACTAAACCAGTAAGAGGGCCGTGTCTGACTTTATTCATAGATATTTACAAAAGCTATCAATCATAGATGGGACCAATTAAAAACGGAATTGACTTACGCGATTAAGCTACAAAACCGACCTACAACATGCATTAAGTCTTGCGTGACGTTCGTCAAACCAAATATCAAAATGTCACATTATATGCGGAGATACTGCTGTCGGAACTGTCGTAGGTCAACCAGGCGGGTTGAAAGACAGCTGATTGCCTATTTCAAGGATGGTCTCGCCCATCCATTCAAACAGTACCGTGTAATTAAGGGACACCCCTTAAAATTTCAAGCTGTGACCAACTCCGCAATTAGAGAATAAAACCTTAGGATAGGATTTTCGCTTAGGTCTGGTCAGGAGTAAAATAAAAGGTATACACAAAGGGTAAATGCTGTAGACCGACGGTCCGGTCGCCAATATGAGGGTGACATTGAGTGCTGGCAGTTTGGTCAGCAATGGCATACTCGCAGGTTATGCCCGCGCCTCAGGAACATTGCATATTACAGATACACATCACAAAGCACACCCATGTTTTTAGGAATCACAATAATCTGAACAATCAGAGAAGATTGTCACATTTTGTGAATCATTTGATAGAAATTATTCCAAAATCAGAAAAGTAGTTCCCGATGATATTTTTAATACGTATACAAGATTCAATTCATACAGATAAAATACTGCGGCCGTTTAGTAGGATCTGTGAAATAATATTAAAATTCTTACAAGAAGACTTTTTAAGTGTTTCAATTTAAAGGACCAATCCAAATTATGTTTATAGAAGTGGATGCCTGGACGGTTCTGCCTGAAATTGGATGCCATTCTGACTAGTGGTTAAGATGTTGTCTGAATGGTGGTGGGACGTGGAACGTCGAGTGAAAAAAATAAAAAGGTTAAGGCTTAAAGGTAAAACAGTATTCTGTTTAGATGAAACTCCAAACTATCCTGAAGTACGAAATGATGTCTCATATCTTCCATCACTTTGTATCAAGAGGATGATTTTGAAGACTGCTTTTCAGAAAAAAAATACTGTAACACTTGAACATTATTATTCAGAATCTAAAACTTTTGCAATTTTTCGGCGCAGCCGTACCAACATGGTTTTGCTATTTGCATATCAGTGTTGTGTAATCCAATCAAATCTTACCTTAAACACCAAGGCAAATTCTCTTCAAACGAACAATGTTTGTAACCCCGATTAAGGGTATGTTACCTTACCGAATTCCACTGAATGAACCGAAATCCATTTTGATCATCATGATAATATTCCAGTCTATTTTGTCTATTACTTCTCCATTTAATGAATTTATATGTGGAAGTGATCAATGTTCTGGGAACAGGAATGTAGACCAATTCACTCAGAAGGATGGATGGGGAAGAAATAAACAGTACCTTTTCATTTTAGTCACACAATAACTTCAATAATAAGACCACCATTTGGACTCATGCAAAACGGTCTTCTTATTGAGGTGATTTTAACCCTCTTACGCTCGTACCATTATTTTATGACGTTGTTTACGTCATGCGGAAGTGACGTTTGAATCGCGCAAAAATGTATGAAGTTCAAATTAATTGTCTATTACAAAAAACGACGTTAACGTTTGTTTATAAAGAACGTTCAACCATGTGAAGACTTGTTTTAATCACTCTACGCTTCGGGTTTAATTTCATTCTATATAGTTATATATGTTGGACTGTAAATGCATGCAAAACTGAGCTAATTCTGTTTTCTTAAGTTCTTTTAAGTAGTCTGTATTTACCTGAACACCAGGTTCCAGAGCAAGCTTTTTGATAATATATCACAACAATAATGTTCAAATACATATAACGTTTATTTCAATTTGAAATCAAACTTTCTTTAATCAGTCGACATTACAGCAACATATGAAAGTCTTTGAAACAACTGATGCAAAGGCCAACTGCACAGTCAGGACACCAAAGTCTTATCCTTGTGTCAGAGTATGTGCTCGTTCCCCGGTTTGCACAATGAGCGCACTTCATCCGCTTCCCGTTCGGAACGTATTCAACATAGTGTCCTGTGGGTCGCAAAACGCCCGTTGCTGTACCTGAAAATATACTTATCTTCTTTGATATTTGATAAACAGTGTTTAATGTGGCATGTTAATAAATAGGATTTGGTAAAACTACCTTAAAATCACGGACATATAAACCATGTCCGTGGTTTAAATGTCCGTGTTGAAATAAATCTAAAGATTGGCCGCATCGCGTGTACAATGATAAAATAAACATTACACTCTATAAATAGTACTGGATATGTAACACATGCATTGACATCTCATACCAGGTCTGCTGCGTCCTGGTTGTCTGTAGTCTCAGATAAGACCCAACACTAAGGCACTGTGGAACTGATAGTGGTTTACTTTTTTCTCCATTAGATGTCTGTTCGTATACACAATGTATGCATTTACTGAAAATAAGGTTAATTGTGAGAAGTTTTTCGACTTAGTTGTTTAGTTTTTATTTAACATGTTTATAAGCTAGGAAATGTTATATATCAGTAAATTTCAAGTACCTGCTGCTGTGGTCAATAGGTTGAATAGCAGTTTTTTCCATAGTTTGACACTTCGGAATGATGGCTCATACTTGGCAATCATCTTGATCTCCAATGTCGACTCCTCCCATTGTACTGTTGTACAGACGAACCATACCAGGCGCTCTGAGTATGAGTTTGTATCAGTTTGGAGCTTTCCCGAGATACACATCTGTCATAAATGGTAGTATTTTAACTAATTGCAAGTTAAGAAGGTAAAATTTTCAAACATGTATCCAAATTATCTATACATAAATGTGGAATTTATATGAACCGACTGCTTATCATAATACCTTTTGCACTACCAGCTGTAGTAAGGAAAGTCACTTGTCTACGATCAGAGAATAACATCGCTGTGACTGAACCCTGTTGTCGCACACTGACTTGCCCCTTAGGTAGACGCACACTTTTAAATGAAAGTGGCATTCCTTTCCTCCGAACTAGTACTGTACCTGTACAGTATGGTGCCTCTCAAGTATAGTTCACGAAATAAAGCGGGACTAAAATGAAATAATTGAAAATGTGTACAATTATTGTATAATTCCAGTTGAAATACATACAATAAAAAGGTCTGAAAATTAATAATGAAACGTATTCATAGAAACAGCAGATAAATAACAGTACCTGGTAAACCAATTGTCTACAGTCAAGTGGTGGTTGCGAAAAAAATGTCGCCGCATCAACTTCGAAACAACATCATACTGCTGACCATGACGACTGTTAACACGCTCATCCTTACCCTGTTTAATATACAATAGTCAATTATTTCTTTGGTGAAAGAAAGGCATAATTAATCAGCAGAACCATAAGTTACTATATATCCGATTTTTACTATGTATGCAATAATATAACATCAATATGCACTGACCATGTATACAATGAATTGGTGTGTATATCCTGTTGCACTGTCTGCTAATACCCACATCTTGGCTCCCCATCTATGGTGTTTTTTGTTTGACAGATACTGTTTTATGTGGCTTCGTTCTTTGAAACCAACCACTCTCTCATCGACAACCACGCCTTTATCCAGCCTGAAATGCAAATTGCTTATTTAGAGAAAATGAAGGCAAGAAAATATGAAATTTTAAGCGTTACATTAGATCTATAACAATTTTTTTGTATACACCGAATAATATGAACAGTAAGTTGTGCATATTCAATTACCTGAACATTTCTGAGAAGGAAGCATGAAGTGGTCTATTACTCGGCGTATTTTATACAGAGGGTCATGTCCGGGTTGTCCTCTTTCTACAGCTAATCTGTTGTCTGCACAATGTAGATATCTCAATATCTGTAGAAAACGTGTCCGAGACATGACCCTGCTGAAATTTGGTGTCGACCACAACCAATTGTCCGTCTCCCAGCAGTGCCTGTCTGAATCTTTCTTCACGAACGCCATTCCAAGAAGTAAGCCTACAAATGCCTTCAACTCTGTCGTTGACAGCATTATCCATCTTGAAGCATAAAGCAGCATGGAATGACATTCTACAATTAGTAGCTAATACATAAAATGAATGCTAATGTTACATTTATTTCGTCGCATTTCTCTCGTGCATCTTAAAAAGCTTTGTTAAATTTGTATATGCCACTATATATAGTTATTTAACAGTACGCAATGATTTTAGGAGACGATTCTAGATCTATAGAGTAACCTAAAACAGACTCTATCTATATGTTGTATTGGAATGTTATGAAGTAGACCTTTTCAAATGTATAAATTACGAACGTGCTATGCATTTCAATAACTTTTAATCACCCTTTTCTCATATTATATTATAATAATCTTAGTAACAACGCACCTGTTTGTTTCTGACCGCAATATTTCCCAAACATCACCGCTAGAAGTAAAAATCATATCAAAAACAGACTCCGGTGCTTGTTGGTCTCTGTTCAAGACGGGGTATTCTGCAAATCTGTCACAAAGGTTTTCTCTAAATTGTGCTGGAGGCAAAATGTTGAGCTAAGGCCAGCGGCATCTGGTGTGATCCACCATCTTCTATATGGAGCGCACTATGCCGCTTTTTCGCGCAAAAATGACGTCAAGTTAAATGACGTCATGTGACGTTAGAATAGTTCCCGCCCTTTGGCACATGTTTTATAACTTTAATTTGAACGGTTATGAAATTATACACTTTAGTGTAAGCATGTTCTCAGCGACATATATGTCGCATCGAGCGTCAGCCGCCAACAGACGACGTTAACGTCGCATCGAGTTTTAAAGGTAAACGACTTTTACGTCACATTGAGCGTAATAGGGTTTTGTACGTTTGTAGCCGTGCAAAAATGTCCATGTTTTGCAGTAGACTAGCATGTGATACAGTTCATCATGAGGTTGCAGCCGGGCTTGAGATTTTTCTTGAGCAACGTTCACTATCTGCGTGAATTCTAGAATACCCACTGGATTATTGTGATTTTCGCACAGCTGTCTTACAAGTGTGTTTCCACGAAGTTTTGCTCGGGAATGTCATTGTATTTGCGAAGTTAACTGGACAATAGGTCAAGTTGTATTTTTCCATGATCCTGACAATGTCTTTTATAAACCAATGTCCGTAGCGATGCAGTTGTTACGGTATTGAAAACGTCGGTGAAGGAAAATCTGTAGAGTAGTATAAGGACAGTAGTCTGCAAATAGAGCCAAGAAAATTAAGATTGAAGTGAAACCAAGTAATCCTTTAAACCTGATCCGTGTAGGTAGAGATTAAATGTCTGTTGGAGTGATACACTTCCATAATTCTCAACCAAAAAAATATCGAGGTGTACAATTTAGCATCAGCTGTGGGATTTATGCCGTTGTTATGGATACCACAGTCCTTTACGATGACTAATAAGTGACATTAACACTATATCATCGGCTAGGGTTGGAGCGCATACTGAAATGTCGTTAATCGTTAGTCCATGATGAGACCGTGGTAGTTCGTTCAGAAGTAAATTAATATATACTGTGTACATAAACGGAGAACAAATACGGCTTTGCTTTGTATCTTTAGATATCTCAAATGGGTCTGATAGATGTCCAAACGCTAGAACTCTGTAGGAGGATCCCCTGAGCATTTTACTGAAGATACGTAATGTTTTACCGCGTATATCCAGATAGTAAAGCTTGCATAGTACACCGTTTTATCCAGGTTTTGACAAATGCCTTGGAAGCATCTAGGTAGCAGTAGTAACAGCTTCCTGGTGGACCATGGACCATTTTACAAGACTTTCCTTTCTGAAAGCCATGCTCTAGGGGATTCAGTCTATCACTAATATTGCTAATATTTGAAATAGCCGGAAGCAGCGAGATTGTTTATCGCAGGAAACGTCGACGTTCAGAAACGAAACATTGAACAGACAGCCGACGTTCAAATGGCTGATCCGCCTGTTTAGATTAAAACGTCAAAGTTTATACTTTTAAGAATTTCAAGTTACAATTTTAGACCTCTCGCAGACAGAAAATTGCTCAGCAACTTTAGTGAGCAACATCGATCCACTTATCTTTCAAAACTTCATTAGTTTCAATGTAATAAGTTGAATAATTTCATGTGTGTGCCAAAAACAGCCCACTTATTAATGAAAAGTATTTTCAAATGCAAAGTATCTGCAGTTTTGTGTAAATCATAGACCAATAAAAGATCTCACAGATAATAATGACCCACTCAGATTAATATAAAACGTTTTCGAACACAATCATCCGTTATACACAGACACACACAATACACATGACAAAAGCTCTCTCGGCCAAGCTAAAAATTAGCAAAAAATATGTTTCATCAACAATTTCATAACACAAAATTGTATGTGAGAAAATTAACTGAATTTCAATATATGTGGACTAGAGATATTATTCTTTGAAAACTTTGGATAAATATTGGGCACCTTTTTTTAAATTAAGTCACTCCAGGATGTTATTTGCTCACTTCATGACAACACATAAGATGGTCAACAGACAACGGGAACTCTTCTCAGCATCAAATAATCTTTCTTCAGCAGTATCACTAAATAACAAGAAAACAGAAAATATTGAAAGTAATTTCCATTAACTGTAACAATTAAAAAATATTTTTCAACAAAATTATTGATTATCTGGTGCCTTGTTCACAGTACAATAAAGAAAATTGTGTAAACTCCAAATGAATACGCCTCAATGTGTTTGAACACAATAACTCATAAGGTACTCTGGTTTGAGTGCTGGAGATCATGGGTTTAATCCCTGGCCGAGTCATGCCCAAGATGTACCAATGGTCATTATTTATATCTCCCTTATTTGGCATTCAGCATATATATTATATGTAAAGGATAAAACAGGAGATAAATAGGCCCTGATAAGTATATGTTGGTGGATATTCTCTTGATTGCACATGAGCTCTGTATAATCACAATTATATTGGTTGATCATAAATTTGTTGCAGTTTAAGCAAATCAAGGGGAAAGTGTGCCTGATGTGGGCTTCGAACCCACGACCCCATAATCACTATAGTACAGCACTCTACCGACTGAGCTACCTTGGGCAGCTGTCTAAGCAAAAACACGACACGGCATTAGAGGCTCTACTAACATGGGCAGTCAAACACTGTTGCTAATATTGAAGTTAAGCAAGAAGGAAGTGTGCCATATGTTTGGCTAGAACCCACAACCCCTTAAACACTGGTACACAGCGCTTTACCGACTGAGCTAATGGAGTGGCTATCTAACCCCCACACCCCTACACAGTAAGTGAGTAATTTAGTCTGTTGTAAAGGTCATTTGCATGCAGTCTGATCTCCAAGATGATAGCAGACTGAACTTGTTTTGCATTTTGAATACATTCAAGAATTCAAGAAATTCGTTCGATCCGACCTCAGACGACTTATAAATAAAGATCAGAATCTTACTTAAAATTTACCTGGATGTTAGTGTAGCATGTCTGATGTGTTGGCATCATCATCAAGTCAACTCGACAATCTGTCCCAGGATTACGCGGTTGACAACGTATTTTCTCCGTTGTCTTGCGTTTTCGTAGACGCCGCCATTTTGTTCGCGGTTACTCTTAATACCAAATAATACCGAATAATACATTCATTTCGCAAATAATACTCATAGCCGTATACTTTTAGGTGAAATATATATGAATATGATGTAAAAATGTACAGTTTCATTGTTTTGATTGCTGTAATCAAGCATTTTATGATATCCAAGATTTTGCGATGTGATTACAAGCTTATGTTCAAACAAACCATTTTTCATAGGACTTATCTTTTCTATTTCTTTCTATATGATTTTGATATAACTTTTAATTCAGTACAGTGACCAAACCGTTAACGTGTATGTACTTTGCATCTGAAGACTACTTGCTGGACCAATATCGCTAAATTAAACCAAGGGAAACAATACGGATATTTCCGTACCACTTCGTTTTAATATTTAACAGAATGAGCTGACAATCAAACAATAAGTATATTCAACAACTGACTGACACTGACTGACTCTGACTGACTCTGACTGACTCAGGGTTAATTAGGTTAATCGTAGAGACAATTATTTTTTTTTTCGAAGATAAAAATTCTCACAAGGGTCCCCCCTCACGTGATTTTTGCGAAAACCTCGGGAAACATTTGAAATGGATATATTGCATAGCTGAAGAGATTTTCGTCGATCGGGTAGGTAAGTCTTTGAGTAGTGAAAAAATGAGCAAAATCGGAGAGAAATATTTTTTTTCCGATAAATGAAATTCTGCAAAGGTAAGACCTGTACGCAATTTATAGCGAAAACTTTTTTCACGTAAATATGTCAAGTAATACCTCATTTTGTTCGTCTTGATGAACACTATTGAAATATATACATATATGTATACTTTCATCTAAATATACGGCTTATGCTGACTCTGACTGACTCTGACTGACTCTGACTGACACTGAACTCTGACTGACACTGACTGACACTGACTGACTCTGACTGACTCTGACTGACTCTGACTGACTCTGGGTTAATTAGGTTAATCGTAGAGACAATTCTTTTTTTTTCGAAGATAAAAATTCTCACAAGGGTCCACCCTTACGTGATTTTTGCGAAAACCTCGGGAAACATTTGAAATGGATATATTGCATAGCGGAAGACATTTTCGTCGATGGGGTAGGTAAGTGTTTAAGTACTGAAAAAATGAGCAAAATCGGAGAGAAATATTTTTTTTCCGATAAATGAAATTCTGCAAAGGTCTAGACCTGTACGCAATTTATAGCGAAAACTTTTTTCACGTAAATATGTCAAGTAATACCTCATTTTGTTCGTCTTGATGAACACTATTGAAATATATACATATATGTATACTTTTTCGAAGATAAAAATTCTCGCAAGGGTCCAGTCCACCCTTACGTGATTTTTGCGAAAACCTCTGGAAACATTTGAAATGGATATATTGCATAGCTGAAGACATTTTCGTCGATGGGGTAGGTAAGTGTTTAAGTACTGAAAAAATGAGCAAAATCGGAGAGAAATATTTTTTTTCCGATAAATGAAATTCTGCAAAGGTCTAGACCTGTACGCAATTTATAGCGAAAACTTTTTTCACGTAAATATGTCAAGTAATACCTCATTTTGTTCGTCTTGATGAACACTATTGAAATATATACATATATGTATACTTTTTCGAAGATAAAAATTCTCGCAAGGGTCCAGTCCACCCTTACGTGATTTTTGCGAAAACCTCGGGAAACATTTGAAATGGATATATTGCCATAGCTGAAGACATTTTCGTCGATGGGGTAGGTAAGTGTTTAAGTACTGAAAAAATGAGCAAAATCGGAGAGAAATATTTTTTTCCGATAAATGAAATTCTGCAAAGGTCTAGACCTGTACGCAATTTATAGCGAAAACTTTTTTCACGTAAATATGTCAAGTAATACCTCATTTTGTTCGTCTTGATGAACACTATTGAAATATATACATATATGTATACTTTTTCGAAGATAAAAATTCTCGCAAGGGTCCAGTCCACCCTTACGTGATTTTTGCGAAAACCTCGGGAAACATTTGAAATGGACATATTGCATAGCTGAAGACATTTTCGTCGATGGGGTAGGTAAGTGTTTAAGTACTGAAAAAATGAGCAAAATCGGAGAGAAATATTTTTTTTCCGATAAATGAAATTCTGCAAAGGTCTAGACCTGTACGCAATTTATAGCGAAAACTTTTTTCACGTAAATATGTCAAGTAATACCTCATTTTGTTCGTCTTGATGAACACTATTGAAATATATACATATATGTATACTTTTTCGAAGATAAAAATTCTCGCAAGGGTCCAGTCCACCCTTACGTGATTTTTGCGAAAACCTCGGGAAACATTTGAAATGGATATATTGCATAGCTGAAGACATTTTCGTCGATGGGGTAGGTAAGTGTTTAAGTACTGAAAAAATGAGCAAAATCGGAGAGAAATATTTTTTTTCCGATAAATGAAATTCTGCAAAGGTCTAGACCTGTACGCAATTTATAGCGAAAACTTTTTTCACGTAGATATGTCAAGTAATACCTCATTTTGTTCGTCTTGATGAACACTATTGAAATATATACATATATGTATACTTTTTCGAAGATAAAAATTCTCGCAAGGGTCCAGTCCACCCTTACGTGATTTTTGCGAAAACCTCGGGAAACATTTGAAATGGATATATTGCATAGCTGAAGACATTTTCGTCGATGGGGTAGGTAAGTGTTTAAGTACTGAAAAAATGAGCAAAATCGGAGAGAAATATTTTTTTCCCGATAAATGAAATTCTGCAAAGGTCTAGACCTGTACGCAATTTATAGCGAAAACTTTTTTCACGTAAATATGTCAAGTAATACCTCATTTTGTTCGTCTTGATGAACACTATTGAAATATATACATATATGTATACTTTTTCGAAGATAAAAATTCTCGCAAGGGTCCAGTCCACCCTTACGTGATTTTTGCGAAAACCTCGGGAAACATTTGAAATGGATATATTGCATAGCTGAAGACATTTTCGTCGATGGGGTAGGTAAGTGTTTAAGTACTGAAAAAATGAGCAAAATCGGAGAGAAATATTTTTTTTCCGATAAATGAAATTCTGCAAAGGTCTAGACCTGTACGCAATTTATAGCGAAAACTTTTTTCACGTAAATATGTCAAGTAATACCTCATTTTGTTCGTCTTGATGAACACTATTGAAATATATACATATATGTATACTTTTTCGAAGATAAAAATTCTCGCAAGGGTCCAGTCCACCCTTACGTGATTTTTGCGAAAACCTCGGGAAACATTTGAAATGGATATATTGCCATAGCTGAAGACATTTTCGTCGATGGGGTAGGTAAGTGTTTAAGTACTGAAAAAATGAGCAAAATCGGAGAGAAATATTTTTTTTCCGATAAATGAAATTCTGCAAAGGTCTAGACCTGTACGCAATTTATAGCGAGAACTTTTTTCACGTAAATATGTCAAGTAATACCTCATTTTGTTCGTCTTGATGAACACTATTGAAATATATACATATATGTATACTTTTTCGAAGATAAAAATTCTCGCAAGGGTCCAGTCCACCCTAACGTGATTTTTGCGTAAACCTCGGGAAACATTTGAAATGGATATATTGCATAGCTGAAGACATTTTCGTCGATGGGGTAGGTAAGTGTTTAAGTACTGAAAAAATGAGCAAAATCGGAGAGAAATATTTTTTTTCCGATAAATGAAATTCTGCAAAGGTCTAGACCTGTACGCAATTTATAGCGAAAACTTTTTTCACGTAAATATGTCAAGTAATACCTCATTTTGTTCGTCTTGATGAACACTATTGAAATATATACATATATGTATACTTTTTCGAAGATAAAAATTCTCGCAAGGGTCCAGTCCACCCTTACGTGATTTTTGCGAAAACCTCGGGAAACATTTGAAATGGATATATTGCATAGCTGAAGACATTTTCGTCGATGGGGTAGGTAAGTGTTTAAGTACTGAAAAAATGAGCAAAATCGGAGAGAAATATTTTTTTTCCGATAAATGAAATTCTGCAAAGGTCTAGACCTGTACGCAATTTATAGCGAAAACTTTTTTCACGTAAATATGTCAAGTAATACCTCATTTTGTTCGTCTTGATGAACACTATTGAAATATATACATATATGTATACTTTTTCGAAGATAAAAATTCTCGCAAGGGTCCAGTCCACCCTTACGTGATTTTTGCGAAAACCTCGGGAAACATTTGAAATGGATATATTGCCATAGCTGAAGACATTTTCGTCGATGGGGTAGGTAAGTGTTTAAGTACTGAAAAAATGAGCAAAATCGGAGAGAAATATTTTTTTTCCGATAAATGAAATTCTGCAAAGGTCTAGACCTGTACGCAATTTATAGCGAAAACCTTTTTCACGTAAATATGTCAAGTAATACCTCATTTTGTTCGTCTTGATGAACACTATTGAAATATATACATATATGTATACTTTTTCGAAGATAAAAATTCTCGCAAGGGTCCAGTCCACCCTAACGTGATTTTTGCGTAAACCTCGGGAAACATTTGAAATGGATATATTGCATAGCTGAAGACATTTTCGTCGATGGGGTAGGTAAGTGTTTAAGTACTGAAAAAATGAGCAAAATCGGAGAGAAATATTTTTTTTCCGATAAATGAAATTCTGCAAAGGTCTAGACCTGTACGCAATTTATAGCGAAAACTTTTTTCACGTTAATATGTCAAGTAATACCTCATTTTGTTCGTCTTGATGAACACTATTGAAATATATACATATATGTATACTTTTTCGAAGATAAAAATTCTCGCAAGGGTCCAGTCCACCCTTACGTGATTTTTGCGAAAACCTCGGGAAACATTTGAAATGGATATATTGCATAGCTGAAGACATTTTCGTCGATGGGGTAGGTAAGTGTTTAAGTACTGAAAAAATGAGCAAAATCGGAGAGAAATATTTTTTTTCCGATAAATGAAATTCTGCAAAGGTCTAGACCTGTACGCAATTTATAGCGAAAACTTTTTTCACGTTAATATGTCAAGTAATACCTCATTTTGTTCGTCTTGATGAACACTATTGAAATATATACATATATGTATACTTTTTCGAAGATAAAAATTCTCGCAAGGGTCCAGTCCACCCTTACGTGATTTTTGCGAAAACCTCGGGAAACATTTGAAATGGATATATTGCCATAGCTGAAGACATTTTCGTCGATGGGGTAGGTAAGTGTTTAAGTACTGAAAAAATGAGCAAAATCGGAGAGAAATATTTTTTTTCCGATAAATGAAATTCTGCAAAGGTCTAGACCTGTACGCAATTTATAGCGAAAACTTTTTTCACGTTAATATGTCAAGTAATACCTCATTTTGTTCGTCTTGATGAACACTATTGAAATATATACATATATGTATACTTTTTCGAAGATAAAAATTCTCGCAAGGGTCCAGTCCACCCTTACGTGATTTTTGCGAAAACCTCGGGAAACATTTGAAATGGATATATTGCATAGCTGAAGACATTTTCGTCGACGGGGTAGGTAAGTGTTTAAGAACTGAAAAAATGAGCAAAATCGGAGAGAAATATTTTTTTTCCGATAAATGAAATTCTGCAAAGGTCTAGACCTGTACGCAATTTATAGCGAAAACTTTTTCACGTAAATATGTCAAGTAATACCTCATTTTGTTCGTCTTGATGAACACTATTGAAATATATACATATATGTATACTTTTTCGAAGATAAAAATTCTCGCAAGGGTCCAGTCCACCCTAACGTGATTTTTGCAAAAACCTCGGGAAACATTTGAAATGGATATATTGCATAGCTGAAGACATTTTCGTCGATGGGGTAGGTAAGTGTTTAAGTACTGAAAAAATGAGCAAAATCGGAGAGAAATATTTTTTTTCCGATAAATGAAATTCTGCAAAGGTCTTGACCTGTACGCAATTTATAGCAAAAACTTTTTTCACGTAAATATGTCAAGTAATACCTCATTTTGTTCGTCTTGATGAACAATATTGAAATATATACATATATGTATACTTTTTCGAAGATAAAAATTCTCGCAAGGGTCCAGTCCACCCTAACGTGATTTTTGCAAAAACCTCGGGAAACATTTGAAATGGATATATTGCATAGCTGAAGACATTTTCGTCGATGGGGTAGGTAAGTGTTTAAGTACTGAAAAAATGAGCAAAATCGGAGAGAAATATTTTTTTTCCGATAAATGAAATTCTGCAAAGGTCTTGACATGTACGCAATTTATAGCGAAAACTTTTTTCACGTAAATATGTCAAGTAATACCTCATTTTGTTCGTCTTGATGAACAATATTGAAATATATACATATATGTATACTTTTTCGAAGATAAAAATTCTCGCAAGGGTCCAGTCCACCCTAACGTGATTTTTGTAAAAACCTCGGGAAACATTTGAAATGGATATATTGCATAGCTGAAGACATTTTCGTCGATGGGGTAGGTAAGTGTTTAAGTACTGAAAAAATGAGCAAAATCGGAGAGAAATATTTTTTTTCCGATAAATGAAATTCTGCAAAGGTCTTGACCTGTACGCAATTGATAGCGAAAACTTTTTTCACGTAAATATGTCAAGTAATACCTCATTTTGTTCGTCTTAATGAACACTATTGAAATATATACATATATGTATACTTTTTCGAAGATAAAAATTCTCGCAAGGGTCCAGTCCACCCTTACGTGATTTTTGCGAAAACCTCTGGAAACATTTGAAATGGATATATTGCATAGCTGAAGACATTTTCGTCGATGGGGTAGGTAAGTGTTTAAGTACTGAAAAAATGAGCAAAATCGGAGAGAAATATTTTTTTTCCGATAAATGAAATTCTGCAAAGGTCTAGACCTGTACGCAATTTATATCGAAAAAATTTTTCACGTAAATATGTCAAGTAATACCTCATTTTGTTCGTCTTGATGAACACTATTGAAATATATACATATATGTATACTTTTTCGAAGATAAAAATTCTCGCAAGGGTCCAGTCCACCCTTACGTGATTTTTGCGAAAACCACGGGAAACATTTGAAATGGATATATTGCATAGCGGAAGACATTTTCGTCGATGGGGTAGGTAAGTGTTTAAGTACTGAAAAAATGAGCAAAATCGGAGAGAAATATTTTTTTTCCGATAAATGAAATTCTGCAAAGGTCTAGACCTGTACGCAATTTATAGCGAAAACCTTTTTCACGTAAATATGTCAAGTAATACCTCATTTTGTTCGTCTTGATGAACACTATTGAAATATATACATATATGTATACTTTTTCGAAGATAAAAATTCTCGCAAGGGTCCAGTCCACCCTAACGTGATTTTTGCGTAAACCTCGGGAAACATTTGAAATGGATATATTGCATAGCTGAAGACATTTTCGTCGATGGGGTAGGTAAGTGTTTAAGTACTGAAAAAATGAGCAAAATCGGAGAGAAATATTTTTTTTCCGATAAATGAAATTCTGCAAAGGTCTAGACCTGTACGCAATTTATAGCGAAAACTTTTTTCACGTAAATATGTCAAGTAATACCTCATTTTGTTCGTCTTGATGAACACTATTGAAATATATACATATATGTATACTTTTTCGAAGATAAAAATTCTCGCAAGGGTCCAGTCCACCCTTACGTGATTTTTGCGAAAACCTCGGGAAACATTTGAAATGGATATATTGCATAGCTGAAGACATTTTCGTCGATGGGGTAGGTAAGTGTTTAAGTACTGAAAAAATGAGCAAAATCGGAGAGAAATATTTTTTTTCCGATAAATGAAATTCTGCAAAAGTCTAGACCTGTACGCAATTTATAGCGAAAACTTTTTTCACGTAAATATGTCAAGTAATACCTCATTTTGCTCGTCTTGATGAACACTATTGAAATATATACATATATGTATACTTTTTCGAAGATAAAAATTCTCGCAAGGGTCCAGTCCACCCTTACGTGATTTTTGCGAAAACCTCGGGAAACATTTGAAATGGATATATTGCCATAGCTGAAGACATTTTCGTCGATGGGGTAGGTAAGTGTTTAAGTACTGAAAAAATGAGCAAAATCGGAGAGAAATATTTTTTTTCCGATAAATGAAATTCTGCAAAGGTCTAGACCTGTACGCAATTTATAGCGAAAACTTTTTTCACGTAAATATGTCAAGTAATACCTCATTTTTTTCGTCTTGATGAACACTATTGAAATATATACATATATGTATACTTTTTCGAAGATAAAAATTCTCGCAAGGGTCCAGTCCACCCTTACGTGATTTTTGCGAAAACCTCGGGAAACATTTGAAATGGATATATTGCATAGCTGAAGACATTTTCGTCGATGGGGTAGGTAAGTGTTTAAGTACTGAAAAAATGAGCAAAATCGGAGAGAAATATTTTTTTTCCGATAAATGAAATTCTGCAAAGGTCTAGACCTGTACGCAATTTATAGCGAAAACTTTTTTCACGTAAATATGTCAAGTAATACCTCATTTTGTTCGTCTTGATGAACACTATTGAAATATATACATATATGTATACTTTTTCGAAGATAAAAATTCTCGCAAGGGTCCAGTCCACCCTTACGTGATTTTTGCGAAAACCTCGGGAAACATTTGAAATGGATATATTGCATAGCTGAAGACATTTTCGTCGATGGGGTAGGTAAGGGTTTAAGTACTGAAAAAATGAGCAAAATCGGAGAGAAATATTTTTTTTCCGATAAATGAAATTCTGCAAAGGTCTAGACCTGTACGCAATTTATAGCGAAAACTTTTTTCACGTAAATATGTCAAGTAATACCTCATTTTGTTCGTCTTGATGAACACTATTGAAATATATACATATATGTATACTTTTTCGAAGATAAAAATTCTCGCAAGGGTCCAGTCCACCCTTACGTGATTTTTGCGAAAACCTCGGGAAACATTTGAAATGGATATATTGCATAGCTGAAGACATTTTCGTCGATGGGGTAGGTAAGTGTTTAAGTACTGAAAAAATGAGCAAAATCGGAGAGAAATATTTTTTTTCCGATAAATGAAATTCTGCAAAGGTCTAGACCTGTACGCAATTTATAACGAAAACTTTTTTCACGTAAATATGTCAAGTAATACCTCATTTTGTTCGTCTTGATGAACACTATTGAAATATATACATATATGTATACTTTTTCGAAGATAAAAATTCTCGCAAGGGTCCAGTCCACCCTTACGTGATTTTTGCGAAAACCTCGGGAAACATTTGAAATGGATATATTGCATAGCTGAAGACATTTTCGTCGATGGGGTAGGTAAGTGTTTAAGTACTGAAAAAATGAGCAAAATCGGAGAGAAATATTTTTTTTCCGATAAATGAAATTCTGCAAAGGTCTAGACCTGTACGCAATTTATAGCGAAAACTTTTTTCACGTAAATATGTCAAGTAATACCTCATTTTGTTCGTCTTGATGAACACTATTGAAATATATACATATATGTATACTTTTTCGAAGATAAAAATTCTCGCAAGGGTCCAGTCCACCCTTACGTGATTTTTGCGAAAACCTCGGGAAACATTTGAAATGGATATATTGCATAGCTGAAGACATTTTCGTCGATGGGGTAGGTAAGTGTTTAAGTACTGAAAAAATGAGCAAAATCGGAGAGAAATATTTTTTTTCCGATAAATGAAATTCTGCAAAGGTCTAGACCTGTACGCAATTTATAGCGAAAACTTTTTTCACGTAAATATGTCAAGTAATACCTCATTTTGTTCGTCTTGATGAACACTATTGAAATATATACATATATGTATACTTTTTCGAAGATAAAAATTCTCGCAAGGGTCCAGTCCACCCTTACGTGATTTTTGCGAAAACCTCGGGAAACATTTGAAATGGATATATTGCATAGCTGAAGACATTTTCGTCGATGGGGTAGGTAAGTGTTTAAGTACTGAAAAAATGAGCAAAATCGGAGAGAAATATTTTTTTTCCGATAAATGAAATTCTGCAAAGGTCTAGACCTGTACGCAATTCATAGCGAAAACTTTTTTCACGTAAATATGTCAAGTAATACCTCATTTTGTTCGTCTTGATGAATACTATTGAAATATATACATATATGTATACTTTTTCGAAGATAAAAATTCTCGCAAGGGTCCAGTCCACCCTTACGTGATTTTTGCGAAAACCTCGGGAAACATTTGAAATGGATATATCGCCATAGCTGAAGACATTTTCGTCGATGGGGTAGGTAAGTGTTTAAGTACTGAAAAAATGAGCAAAATCGGAGAGAAATATTTTTTTTCCGATAAATGAAATTCTGCAAAGGTCTAGACCTGTACGCAATTTATAGCGAAAACTTTTTTCACGTAAATATGTCAAGTAATACCTCATTTTGTTCGTCTTGATGAACACTATTGAAATATATACATATATGTATACTTTTTCGAAGATAAAAATTCTCGCAAGGGTCCAGTCCACCCTTACGTGATTTTTGCGAAAACCTCGGGAAACATTTGAAATGGATATATTGCATAGCTGAAGACATTTTCGTCGATGGGGTAGGTAAGTGTTTAAGTACTGAAAAAATGAGCAAAATCGGAGAGAAATATTTTTTTTCCGATAAATGAAATTCTGCAAAGGTCTAGACCTGTACGCAATTTATAGCGAAAACTTTTTTCACGTAAATATGTCAAGTAATACCTCATTTTGTTCGTCTTGATGAACACTATTGAAATATATACATATATGTATACTTTTTCGAAGATAAAAATTCTCGCAAGGGTCCAGTCCACCCTTACGTGATTTTTGCGAAAACCTCGGGAAACATTTGAAATGGATATATTGCATAGCTGAAGACATTTTCGTCGATGGGGTAGGTAAGTGTTTAAGTACTGAAAAAATGAGCAAAATCGGAGAGAAATATTTTTTTTCCGATAAATGAAATTCTGCAAAGGTCTAGACCTGTACGCAATTTATAGCGAAAACTTTTTTCACGTAAATATGTCAAGTAATACCTCATTTTGTTCGTCTTGATGAACACTATTGAAATATATACATATATGTATACTTTTTCGAAGATAAAAATTCTCGCAAGGGTCCAGTCCACCCTTACGTGATTTTTGCGAAAACCTCGGGAAACATTTGAAATGGATATATTGCATAGCTGAAGACATTTTCGTCGATGGGGTAGGTAAGTGTTTAAGTACTGAAAAAATGAGCAAAATCGGAGAGAAATATTTTTTTCCCGATAAATGAAATTCTGCAAAGGTTAGACCTGTACGCAATTTATAGCGAAAACTTTTTTCACGTAAATATGTCAAGTAATACCTCATTTTGTTCGTCTTGATGAACACTATTGAAATATATACATATATGTATACTTTTTCGAAGATAAAAATTCTCGCAAGGGTCCAGTCCACCCTTACGTGATTTTTGCGAAAACCTCGGGAAACATTTGAAATGGATATATTGCCATAGCTGAAGACATTTTCGTCGATGGGGTAGGTAAGTGTTTAAGTACTGAAAAAATGAGCAAAATCGGAGAGAAATATTTTTTTTCCGATAAATGAAATTCTGCAAAGGTCTAGACCTGTACGCAATTTATAGCGAAAACTTTTTTCACGTAAATATGTCAAGTAATACCTCATTTTGTTCGTCTTGATGAACACTATTGAAATATATACATATATGTATACTTTTTCGAAGATAAAAATTCTCGCAAGGGTCCAGTCCACCCTTACGTGATTTTTGCGAAAACCTCGGGAAACATTTGAAATGGATATATTGCATAGCTGAAGACATTTTCGTCGATGGGGTAGGTAAGTGTTTAAGTACTGAAAAAATGAGCAAAATCGGAGAGAAATATTTTTTTTCCGATAAATGAAATTCTGCAAAGGTCTAGACCTGTACGCAATTTATAGCGAAAACTTTTTTCACGTAAATATGTCAAGTAATACCTCATTTTGTTCGTCTTGATGAACACTATTGAAATATATACATATATGTATACTTTTTCGAAGATAAAAATTCTCGCAAGGGTCCAGTCCACCCTTACGTGATTTTTGCGAAAACCTCGGGAAACATTTGAAATGGATATATTGCATAGCTGAAGACATTTTCGTCGATGGGGTAGGTAAGTGTTTAAGTACTGAAAAAATGAGCAAAATCGGAGAGAAATATTTTTTTTCCGATAAATGAAATTCTGCAAAGGTCAAGACCTGTACGCAATTTATAGCGAAAACTTTTTTCACGTTAATATGTCAAGTAATACCTCATTTTGTTCGTCTTGATGAACACTATTGAAATATATACATATATGTATACTTTTTCGAAGATAAAAATTCTCGCAAGGGTCCAGTCCACCCTAACGTGATTTTTGCGAAAACCTCGGGAAACATTTGAAATGGATATATTGCATAGCTGAAGACATTTTCGTCGATGGGGTAGGTAAGTGTTTAAGTACTGACAAAATGAGCAAAATCGGAGAGAAATATTTTTTTTCCGATAAATGAAATTCTGCAAAGGTCTAGACCTGTACGCAATTTATAGCGAAAACTTGTTTCACGTAAATATGTCAAGTAATACCTCATTTTGTTCGTCTTGATGAACACTATTGAAATATATACATATATGTATACTTTTTCGAAGATAAAAATTCTCGCAAGGGTCCAGTCCACCCTTACGTGATTTTTGCGAAAACCTCGGGAAACATTTGAAATGGATATATTGCATAGCTGAAGACATTTTCGTCGATTGGGTAGGTAAGTGTTTAAGTACTGAAAAAATGAGCAAAATCGGAGAGAAATATTTTTTCCCCGATAAATGAAATTCTGCAAAGGTCTTGACCTGTACGCAATTTATAGCGAAAACTTTTTTCACGTAAATATGTCAAGTAATACCTCATTTTGTTCGTCTTGATGAACACTATTGAAATATATACATATATGTATACTTTTTCGAAGATAAAAATTCTCGCAAGGGTCCAGTCCACCCTTACGTGATTTTTGCGAAAACCTCGGGAAACATTTGAAATGGATATATTGCATAGCTGAAGACATTTTCGTCGATTGGGTAGGTAAGTGTTTAAGTACTGAAAAAATGAGCAAAATCGGAGAGAAATATTTTTTCCCCGATAAATGAAATTCTGCAAAGGTCTTGACCTGTACGCAATTTATAGCGAAAACTTTTTTCACGTAAATATGTCAAGTAATACCTCATTTTGTTCGTCTTGATGAACACTATTGAAATATATACATATATGTATACTTTTTCGAAGATAAAAATTCTCGCAAGGGTCCAGTCCACCCTTACGTGATTTTTGCGAAAACCTCGGGAAACATTTGAAATGGATATATTGCCATAGCTGAAGACATTTTCGTCGATGGGGTAGGTAAGTGTTTAAGTACTGAAAAAATGAGCAAAATCGGAGAGAATTATTTTTTTTCCGATAAATGAAATTCTGCAAAGGTCTAGACCTGTACGCAATTTATAGCGAAAACTTTTTTCACGTAAATATGTCAAGTAATACCTCATTTTTTTCGTCTTGATGAACACTATTGAAATATATACATATATGTATACTTTTTCGAAGATAAAAATTCTCGCAAGGGTCCAGTCCACCCTTACGTGATTTTTGCGAAAACCTCGGGAAACATTTGAAATGGATATATTGCATAGCTGAAGACATTTTCGTCGATGGGGTAGGTAAGTGTTTAAGTACTGAAAAAATGAGCAAAATCGGAGAGAAATATTTTTTTCCCGATAAATGAAATTCTGCAAAGGTCTAGACCTGTACGCAATTCATAGCGAAAACTTTTTTCACGTAAATATGTCAAGTAATACCTCATTTTGTTCGTCTTGATGAACACTATTGAAATATATACATATATGTATACTTTTTCGAAGATAAAAATTCTCGCAAGGGTCCAGTCCACCCTTACGTGATTTTTGCGAAAACCTCGGGAAACATTTGAAATGGATATATTGCCATAGCTGAAGACATTTTCGTCGATGGGGTAGGTAAGTGTTTAAGTACTGAAAAAATGAGCAAAATCGGAGAGAAATATTTTTTTTCCGATAAATGAAATTCTGCAAAGGTCTAGACCTGTACGCAATTTATAGCGAAAACTTTTTTCACGTAAATATGTCAAGTAATACCTCATTTTGTTCGTCTTGATGAACACTATTGAAATATATACATATATGTATACTTTTTCGAAGATAAAAATTCTCGCAAGGGTCCAGTCCACCCTTACGTGATTTTTGCGAAAACCTCGGGAAACATTTGAAATGGATATATTGCATAGCTGAAGACATTTTCGTCGATGGGGTAGGTAAGTGTTTAAGTACTGAAAAAATGAGCAAAATCGGAGAGAAATATTTTTTTTCCGATAAATGAAATTCTGCAAAGGTCTAGACCTGTACGCAATTTATAGCGAAAACTTTTTTCACGTTAATATGTCAAGTAATACCTCATTTTGTTCGTCTTGATGAACACTATTGAAATATATACATATATGTATACTTTTTCGAAGATAAAAATTCT
Organism: Mactromeris polynyma; assembly: GCA_032209605.1. Lineage (NCBI taxonomy): Eukaryota > Metazoa > Mollusca > Bivalvia > Venerida > Mactridae > Mactromeris > Mactromeris polynyma. The sequence continues at coordinate 7,613 of JASFXZ010000108.1, read as the reverse complement.
CGCAAGGGTCCAGTCCACCCTTATGTGATTTTTGCGAAAACCTCGGGAAACATTTGAAATGGATATATTGCATAGCTGAAGACATTTTCGTCGATGGGGTAGGTAAGTGTTTAAGTACTGAAAAAATGAGCAAAATCGGAGAGAAATATTTTTTTTCCGATAAATGAAATTCTGCAAAGGTCTAGACCTGTACGCAATTTATAGCGAAAACTTTTTTCACGTTAATATGTCAAGTAATACCTCATTTTGTTCGTCTTGATGAACACTATTGAAATATATACATATATGTATACTTTTTCGAAGATAAAAATTCTCGCAAGGGTCCAGTCCACCCTTACGTGATTTTTGCGAAAACCTCGGGAAACATTTGAAATGGATATATTGCATAGCTGAAGACATTTTCGTCGATGGGGTAGGTAAGTGTTTAAGTACTGAAAAAATGAGCAAAATCGGAGAGAAATATTTTTTTTTCCGATAAATGAAATTCTGCAAAGGTCTAGACCTGTACGCAATTTATAGCGAAAACTTTTTTCACGTAAATATGTCAAGTAATACCTCATTTTGTTCGTCTTGATGAACACTATTGAAATATATACATATATGTATACTTTTTCGAAGATAAAAATTCTCGCAAGGGTCCAGTCCACCCTTACGTGATTTTTGCGAAAACCTCGGGAAACATTTGAAATGGATATATTGCATAGCTGAAGACATTTTCGTCGATGGGGTAGGTAAGTGTTTAAGTACTGAAAAAATGAGCAAAATCGGAGAGAAATATTTTTTTTCCGATAAATGAAATTCTGCAAAGGTCTAGACCTGTACGCAATTTATAGCGAAAACTTTTTTCACGTTAATATGTCAAGTAATACCTCATTTTGTTCGTCTTGATGAACACTATTGAAATATATACATATATGTATACTTTTTCGAAGATAAAAATTCTCGCAAGGGTCCAGTCCACCCTTACGTGATTTTTGCGAAAACCTCGGGAAACATTTGAAATGGATATATTGCATAGCTGAAGACATTTTCGTCGATGGGGTAGGTAAGTGTTTAAGTACTGAAAAAATGAGCAAAATCGGAGAGAAATATTTTTTTCCCGATAAATGAAATTCTGCAAAGGTCTAGACCTGTACGCAATTTATAGCGAAAACTTTTTTCACGTAAATATGTCAAGTAATACCTCATTTTGTTCGTCTTGATGAACACTATTGAAATATATACATATATGTATACTTTTTCGAAGATAAAAATTCTCGCAAGGGTCCAGTCCACCCTTACGTGATTTTTGCGAAAACCTCGGGAAACATTTGAAATGGATATATTGCCATAGCTGAAGACATTTTCGTCGATGGGGTAGGTAAGTGTTTAAGTACTGACAAAATGAGCAAAATCGGAGAGAAATATTTTTTTTCCGATAAATGAAATTCTGCAAAGGTCTAGACCTGTACGCAATTTATAGCGAAAACTTTTTTCACGTAAATATGTCAAGTAATACCTCATTTTGTTCGTCTTGATGAACACTATTGAAATATATACATATATGTATACTTTTTCGAAGATAAAAATTCTCGCAAGGGTCCAGTCCACCCTTACGTGATTTTTGCGAAAACCTCGGGAAACATTTGAAATGGATATATTGCATAGCTGAAGACATTTTCGTCGATGGGGTAGGTAAGTGTTTAAGTACTGAAAAAATGAGCAAAATCGGAGAGAAATATTTTTTTTCCGATAAATGAAATTCTGCAAAGGTCTAGACCTGTACGCAATTTATAGCGAAAACTTTTTTCACGTAAATATGTCAAGTAATACCTCATTTTGTTCGTCTTGATGAACACTATTGAAATATATACATATATGTATACTTTTTCGAAGATAAAAATTCTCGCAAGGGTCCAGTCCACCCTTACGTGATTTTTGCGAAAACCTCGGGAAACATTTGAAATGGATATATTGCATAGCTGAAGACATTTTCGTCGATGGGGTAGGTAAGTGTTTAAGTACTGAAAAAATGAGCAAAATCGGAGAGAAATATTTTTTTTCCGATAAATGAAATTCTGCAAAGGTCTAGACCTGTACGCAATTTATAGCGAAAACTTTTTTCACGTTAATATGTCAAGTAATACCTCATTTTGTTCGTCTTGATGAACACTATTGAAATATATACATATATGTATACTTTTTCGAAGATAAAAATTCTCGCAAGGGTCCAGTCCACCCTAACGTGATTTTTGCGATAACCTCGGGAAACATTTGAAATGGATATATTGCATAGCTGAAGACATTTTCGTCGATGGGGTAGGTAAGTGTTTAAGTACTGACAAAATGAGCAAAATCGGAGAGAAATATTTTTTTTCCGATAAATGAAATTCTGCAAAGGTCTAGACCTGTACGCAATTTATAGCGAAAACTTGTTTCACGTAAATATGTCAAGTAATACCTCATTTTGTTCGTCTTGATGAACACTATTGAAATATATACATATATGTATACTTTTTCGAAGATAAAAATTCTCGCAAGGGTCCAGTCCACCCTTACGTGATTTTTGCGAAAACCTCGGGAAACATTTGAAATGGATATATTGCATAGCTGAAGACATTTTCGTCGATTGGGTAGGTAAGTGTTTAAGTACTGAAAAAATGAGCAAAATCGGAGAGAAATATTTTTTCCCCGATAAATGAAATTCTGCAAAGGTCTTGACCTGTACGCAATTTATAGCGAAAACTTTTTTCACGTAAATATGTCAAGTAATACCTCATTTTGTTCGTCTTGATGAACACTATTGAAATATATACATATATGTATACTTTTTCGAAGATAAAAATTCTCGCAAGGGTCCAGTCCACCCTTACGTGATTTTTGCGAAAACCTCGGGAAACATTTGAAATGGATATATTGCCATAGCTGAAGACATTTTCGTCGATGGGGTAGGTAAGTGTTTAAGTACTGAAAAAATGAGCAAAATCGGAGAGAAATATTTGTTTTCCGATAAATGAAATTCTGCAAAGGTCTAGACCTGTACGCAATTTATAGCGAAAACTTTTTTCACGTAAATATGTCAAGTAATATCTCATTTTGTTCGTCTTGATGAACACTATTGAAATATATACATATATGTATACTTTTTCGAAGATAAAAATTCTCGCAAGGGTCCAGTCCACCCTTACGTGATTTTTGCGAAAACCTCGGGAAACATTTGAAATTGATATATTGCATAGCTGAAGACATTTTCGTCGATGGGGTAGGTAAGTGTTTAAGTACTGAAAAAATGAGCAAAATCGGAGAGAAATATTTTTTTTCCGATAAATGAAATTCTGCAAAGGTCTAGACCTGTACGCAATTTATAGCGAAAACTTTTTTCACGTAAATATGTCAAGTAATACCTCATTTTGTTCGTCTTGATGAACACTATTGAAATATATACATATATGTATACTTTTTCGAAGATAAAAATTCTCGCAAGGGTCCAGTCCACCCTTACGTGATTTTTGCGAAAACCTCGGTAAACATTTGAAATGGATATATTGCATAGCTGAAGACATTTTCGTCGATGGGGTAGGTAAGTGTTTAAGTACTGAAAAAATGAGCAAAATCGGAGAGAAATATTTTTTTTCCGATAAATGAAATTCTGCAAAGGTCTAGACCTGTACGCAATTTATAGCGAAAACTTTTTTCACGTTAATATGTCAAGTAATACCTCATTTTGTTCGTCTTGATGAACACTATTGAAATATATACATGTATGTATACTTTTTCGAAGATAAAAATTCTCGCAAGGGTCCAGTCCACCCTTACGTGATTTTTGCGAAAACCTCGGGAAACATTTGAAATGGATATATTGCATAGCTGAAGACATTTTCGTCGATGGGGTAGGTAAGTGTTTAAGTACTGAAAAAATGAGCAAAATCGGAGAGAAATATTTTTTTCCCGATAAATGAAATTCTGCAAAGGTCTAGACCTGTACGCAATTTATAGCGAAAACTTTTTTCACGTAAATATGTCAAGTAATACCTCATTTTGTTCGTCTTGATGAACACTATTGAAATATATACATATATGTATACTTTTTCGAAGATAAAAATTCTCGCAAGGGTCCAGTCCACCCTTACGTGATTTTTGCGAAAACCTCGGGAAACATTTGAAATGGATATATTGCATAGCTGAAGACATTTTCGTCGATGGGGTAGGTAAGTGTTTAAGTACTGAAAAAATGAGCAAAATCGGAGAGAAATATTTTTTTTCCGATAAATGAAATTCTGCAAAGGTCTAGACCTGTACGCAATTTATAGCGAAAACTTTTTTCACGTAAATATGTCAAGTAATACCTCATTTTGTTCGTCTTGATGAACACTATTGAAATATATACATATATGTATACTTTTTCGAAGATAAAAATTCTCGCAAGGGTCCAGTCCACCCTTACGTGATTTTTGCGAAAACCTCGGGAAACATTTGAAATGGATATATTGCATAGCTGAAGACATTTTCGTCGATGGGGTAGGTAAGTGTTTAAGTACTGAAAAAATGAGCAAAATTGGAGAGAAATATTTTTTTTCCGATAAATGAAATTCTGCAAAGGTCTAGACCTGTACGCAATTTATAGCGAAAACTTTTTTCACGTTAATATGTCAAGTAATACCTCATTTTGTTCGTCTTGATGAACACTATTGAAATATATACATATATGTATACTTTTTCGAAGATAAAAATTCTCGCAAGGGTCCAGTCCACCCTTATGTGATTTTTGCGAAAACCTCGGGAAACATTTGAAATGGATATATTGCATAGCTGAAGACATTTTCGTCGATGGGGTAGGTAAGTGTTTAAGTACTGAAAAAATGAGCAAAATCGGAGAGAAATATTTTTTTTCCGATAAATGAAATTCTGCAAAGGTCTAGACCTGTACGCAATTTATAGCGAAAACTTTTTTCACGTAAATATGTCAAGTAATACCTCATTTTGTTCGTCTTGATGAACACTATTGAAATATATACATATATGTATACTTTTTCGAAGATAAAAATTCTCGCAAGGGTCCAGTCCACCCTTACGTGATTTTTGCGAAAACCTCGGGAAACATTTGAAATGGATATATTGCATAGCTGAAGACATTTTCGTCGATGGGGTAGGTAAGTGTTTAAGTACTGAAAAAATGAGCAAAATCGGAGAGAAATATTTTTTTTCCGATAAATGAAATTCTGCAAAGGTCTAGACCTGTACGCAATTTATAGCGAAAACTTTTTTCACGTTAATATGTCAAGTAATACCTCATTTTGTTCGTCTTGATGAACACTATTGAAATATATACATATATGTATACTTTTTCGAAGATAAAAATTCTCGCAAGGGTCCAGTCCACCCTTACGTGATTTTTGCGAAAACCTCGGGAAACATTTGAAATGGATATATTGCATAGCTGAAGACATTTTCGTCGATGGGGTAGGTAAGTGTTTAAGTACTGAAAAAATGAGCAAAATCGGAGAGAAATATTTTTTTCCGATAAATGAAATTCTGCAAAGGTCTAGACCTGTACGCAATTTATAGCGAAAACTTTTTTCACGTAAATATGTCAAGTAATACCTCATTTTGTTCGTCTTGATGAACACTATTGAAATATATACATATATGTATACTTTTTCGAAGATAAAAATTCTCGCAAGGGTCCAGTCCACCCTTACGTGATTTTTGCGAAAACCTCGGGAAACATTTGAAATGGATATATTGCCATAGCTGAAGACATTTTCGTCGATGGGGTAGGTAAGTGTTTAAGTACTGACAAAATGAGCAAAATCGGAGAGAAATATTTTTTTTCCGATAAATGAAATTCTGCAAAGGTCTAGACCTGTACGCAATTTATAGCGAAAACTTTTTTCACGTAAATATGTCAAGTAATACCTCATTTTGTTCGTCTTGATGAACACTATTGAAATATATACATATATGTATACTTTTTCGAAGATAAAAATTCTCGCAAGGGTCCAGTCCACCCTTACGTGATTTTTGCGAAAACCTCGGGAAACATTTGAAATGGATATATTGCATAGCTGAAGACATTTTCGTCGATGGGGTAGGTAAGTGTTTAAGTACTGAAAAAATTGAGCAAAATCGGAGAGAAATATTTTTTTTCCGATAAATGAAATTCTGCAAAGGTCTAGACCTGTACGCAATTTATAGCGAAAACTTTTTTCACGTAAATATGTCAAGTAATACCTCATTTTGTTCGTCTTGATGAACACTATTGAAATATATACATATATGTATACTTTTTCGAAGATAAAAATTCTCGCAAGGGTCCAGTCCACCCTTACGTGATTTTTGCGAAAACCTCGGGAAACATTTGAAATGGATATATTGCATAGCTGAAGACATTTTCGTCGATGGGGTAGGTAAGTGTTTAAGTACTGAAAAAATGAGCAAAATCGGAGAGAAATATTTTTTTTCCGATAAATGAAATTCTGCAAAGGTCTAGACCTGTACGCAATTTATAGCGAAAACTTTTTTCACGTTAATATGTCAAGTAATACCTCATTTTGTTCGTCTTGATGAACACTATTGAAATATATACATATATGTATACTTTTTCGAAGATAAAAATTCTCGCAAGGGTCCAGTCCACCCTAACGTGATTTTTGCGAAAACCTCGGGAAACATTTGAAATGGATATATTGCATAGCTGAAGACATTTTCGTCGATGGGGTAGGTAAGTGTTTAAGTACTGACAAAATGAGCAAAATCGGAGAGAAATATTTTTTTTCCGATAAATGAAATTCTGCAAAGGTCTAGACCTGTACGCAATTTATAGCGAAAACTTGTTTCACGTAAATATGTCAAGTAATACCTCATTTTGTTCGTCTTGATGAACACTATTGAAATATATACATATATGTATACTTTTTCGAAGATAAAAATTCTCGCAAGGGTCCAGTCCACCCTTACGTGATTTTTGCGAAAACCTCGGGAAACATTTGAAATGGATATATTGCATAGCTGAAGACATTTTCGTCGATTGGGTAGGTAAGTGTTTAAGTACTGAAAAAATGAGCAAAATCGGAGAGAAATATTTTTTCCCGATAAATGAAATTCTGCAAAGGTCTTGACCTGTACGCAATTTATAGCGAAAACTTTTTTCACGTAAATATGTCAAGTAATACCTCATTTTGTTCGTCTTGATGAACACTATTGAAATATATACATATATGTATACTTTTTCGAAGATAAAAATTCTCGCAAGGGTCCAGTCCACCCTTACGTGATTTTTGCGAAAACCTCGGGAAACATTTGAAATATACTCACTCGTCTATGCATAGCTGAAGACATTTTTCGTCGATTGGGTAGGTAAGTGTTTAAGTACTGAAAAAATGAGCAAAATCGGAGAGAAATGAATTTTTTTCCCCGATAAATGAAATCTGCAAAGGTCTTGACCTGTACGCAATTTTATAGCGAAAACTTTTTTCACCGTAAATATGTCAAGTAATACCTCATTTTGTTCGTCTTGATGAACACTATTGAAATATATACATATATGTATAACTTTTTCGAAGATAAAAATTCTCGCAAGGGTCCAGTCCCACCCTTACGTGATTTTTGCGAAAACCTCGGGAAACATTTGAAAT